>CAUYON010012279.1:0-11644 GCA_963573935.1 Arctocebus calabarensis | reverse complement strand
GATGGGGAAAGATTGGGAGAGAAACGGAGAGAGCTTCTCTCTCCCCACTAGAATTTTCTCCCTCTAACAGGTGCCTTAATGTTTTCTGTATTCTTTTCTTTCTTTTCTGTGAATAAATTCTGTCTTACAAAAAAAAAAATATGTCAGGCACTGCTGGAAATACTTAGAATATTATGCATGATTGGCTAGATAAAATTCTTGTCCCCATGAAACTTCCAATTGAATGAGAAGACTGCTCTATAAATGGCAAAGTATGTGATACAGTGGAATATAATAAATGCTATAAAGAAAAACAAAGGCAAGACAGGGTCTAATTGGCAGGTACTTTTGAAAAGGTCATCAGGGAATCTCTCTCCCTCCCTCCCTCCCTCCCTCTTTCTCTCCCTCCCTCTCTCTCTCCCATGCCCCCTTCCGCTCTCTCTTTCTCCCTCTCTCTCAGAACGTGGCATTTGAACATATTTCCAAAAGATATCTCTAATGAAAAGCATTTCAGATTGAAGAAACAATGCAAAGTTTCTAAGAGGAAAATGAGAGCCATGTATCCAGATAAGTGTAAGAAAATCAAAGGCAGCTTTGAGACCTTGTGTTGTGAGCTATCTCGTTGGGGTTAACCATCTCAGAGTGGTTTTGATTTCTATTTATCTGATAGTTAGGGATGTGAGCAGTTTTTCATGTGTTGGTTGGCCATTCATCTGTCCTCTTGGGCAAACAATGTTACCTCATTCTATGTTCTCTAATACTCATCTGAAATTTAAAAAGAGAAAACATTTCATATGAATAGAGAGTTATGAGCACTGGAGAATGGTGGGTTACGTCAGGAAAGCAACTGGAATCAGATCACAGAGGCCTCATAGACAGACATGCAAACTTCTAAATTTGATAGGAAGAAATGGAGAGAGAGACTGTTGTAATGATTTACTAATATGTTTTTAAAGGCTTACTCTTCGTTGTTTTTTTTTACAATATAATGGGCAACAGAGAAAGTTGCAAGAGTATGACTAGGTAGAGGAACTTGAGGCCATTTCAATAATCCAGGAGGAAAAAGATAATGGCTTCATGATTTAGAACAGCAGTGGAAATGGGGGAATTAGTAACACACCGGATACAATTAAAGGCAGAAACCTACAGGACCTACTGATGGGAAGCATAAAAGATGTGGAAGACAGAGGAGAACCAAAGCAGACTCTGATTCTGTGTTTTACTTAAGTAGCCTGGTGTACTAAAATAAAGAAGATGGAAGACAGTAGGTTTGGTAGCTTGAAAAAGAGTTCTGTGCTTCAGATGTCTGCATTTGTGTTTGACAACAAAAATGTCCAATACGAAGTCTTAGTTCACAGGAGGCCAGAGGTTAAGATAAATACATCAAAATACAGATGGCTTGAAAGCCATGATATTGAATAAGATCAAAAAGGAGAAACTCAGTAGAGAAAAGAAAGCAAGGATGCTATCCTTGGATTATCAAGTACATAGACATTAAGAAAATAAGAAACACTTAAGGAAGGAATCTAAGGAAGAATGACCACTGAGGTAAGAGGAAGCCAGTGTGACGCCTCCAGAAGCTAAGGAAATTAAGTTTTGAATGAGTGTGTGATTACCTTTATCAGACACTGTTGAAGGGCCAAGTAAAATTAGGACTTTCAGTTGACCATTAGGCAGAAAACTTAGAGTCAAAGGCAACACTCAAAACCTACTTAAAGTGAGCTCAAAGAACAACAGGAAGTAAAAAATAAAAACTATATAAGAAAACACTCTGAAAAATATGTTGTAAATGGGATCAGAGAGAGCATGGCTACATTGAGCATCAAGGTCAGGCAATGTCTCGTTTGTTTGTTTAAGACAGGGTCTATGGATGTCTGACAGTGAAGTTCACAAACTCATCCTAGGAAAAGTGCTACTTGCATTGCTTAATATCACTAAGGTCACCTTTGAAGTGCTCCACTTGGGAAGCTGTGCAGTGATGGAAGCACCTACTCCACACTTTGAAGTACTTTTGGAACTCTTTCTTCTGGAATGGCCATAAGAACTGTCATTTTATTCTCTGATGTCCTGACCATAGTCAAAATGTCTTCCTTTATCTTTGGATAAAGGAAAAAAGTCACTGGGGGAAGATCAAATGAGCAGACAGTTCTATTACATTTACTTGTTTACTGGCTAAAAATTCCCTTGCAGAGAGCGCTGTGTGAGCTGGTGCACTGTCGTGATGCAAGAGCCATGAGTTGGTGAAAAGTTGAGGTCATTTTCATCTAACTTTTTCCCATAGCCTTGTCAAATAATAAATTTTGTTAACTGCCCAGCTGGTACAAGTTGATAATCAATAATGCCTCTGATATCAAAGAAGGTTAACAACATTTTCACTCTTGATATGGGTTGTGGAACATTTTTGGTCATGGAGAAATGGCTAATGGAGATTGTGAACTTTGATGCTTTGTTTCAGGATCATATTGGTACACCCATGTTTCATCACAGCAATAACATGACCCAAAACATTATCTTGCCTCTCCAAAAGGTCTTTTCAAACTTTCTTCTTCCTTTGCTTTTGTTCTTGGTGAGCTCCTTTAGAACTGTTTTTGTATATACCTTTCTCATGCCAATATTTTCAATTAAGGTCTTCCTAACTGTTTCTCTGCCAGTGTTTACATGGTCTGTATGCTTCTCAAAGTCAGCTGACATTTCAACAAATTTTTATTTTCATCAGTTCTGCTCATTACTGGCTGCCCTGATCTCTCTTCATCAGTGACACTTTCTCTCCCCTCCAAAAAATGTTAAATCCATTTCTGCTCTGACATTTGCTCCATGGCATTATCCCCACACACTTGGAACAACCATGTCCCTGATTTCATTTCCACTCTTGCCACATTAAATAAGAAATTTAATGTTTGTCCATTGCTCTAATTCAATCTCCTGTGTTCTCAAGAGGGCCCACAAAATATACAACAATAATAATGAAGGCCACTCCGCAAGACAATGCCACATCAACATGAACACAGCTGTGAGACACTGATATGCCAAGGTCATGAAACTTTACTGAGCTGTCTGTACAGGGCTGCCAACATTACCACCTGGCGGCAGGCCCACCAGACCTCTGTATTGAAACCTGTTTGTTTAAAGATAATTCCATGGGGGAGGGAAGACTCGATGAGGCAAGCAGAGAAGATAAGTTCACTTCCTAAGTACAGCAGAGGATATAGGATTGAGACGAGTGGTTGAGGGGTTAGCTTTATGTGGGTACACAGAAAAATCCATGCATTGTCCCACGAGGGGAGGTAGGGTACAATAGTACAGATGCGGGTGGATGCAAAGTAGACATTCACATCTGAGTAATCTTTAAAAAAATAAAATAAAACAAGAATATAAGCCATCGTGAGATTGAAGAAGGGAAAAAGATGTGTGACTGCTTTCTTGGAGAGAAGAGCAGAGTGATTTCAGGAATAAAGAATGACTTCTGTACAGCCTTACGGGCTCATTGGTTATAACGTGGTTGCCATGGCTAGATTGATGCAGGCACAGCAAGGGATACAGTGGAATTTAATACAGTAGAATTTTATAGTTTGCCCAGGTAAGAAAGAGAGAGGAGCCAAGGAGTGGAAGATGGAGCAAAGAAACAGCACAGTGAAGCCTTGTCTCCCTCACAGGCCACGAGAAGAGCCATGACCGTGGAACCATGTGGGACTCATAGACTGGGGCTCCCAGGGAGGAGGACAGGCAGGAGCTGGAGAAGCAGGAGAACCAGAACAAAGCTGTGAAGACAGAGGCTGTGAGTATAGAGGGGTGTTCTTGGAATAAAGATGTTCCAAGGTGGTCCAGTTATTGAAAATGACAAAGTCCAGGGTGTGAACCATGAACTGGACAATGAAAAAAAAAAATGGATAAAACTGAGGAGATTGAGGCCTGTCAAGGGTGTTGAAGGGATTGTCAACGTGAACACAGAAGTCACCAGGGATGAGAGAGAAGTGGTGGGAAAAGCCAATTTTTTTTTTTTTTAATTTCAGATTAATATGAGGGTGCCAATGATTAGGTTACAGAGTTTGTGCTTGTTGGGTAAGGTCCTGATGCAGTTGTGTCCTGCCCCCGGAGGTGTGCTCTGTGCCCTACACTGTGCTCACTAGGCCGGAGCACAGCAATCTCCTTCCTCCTCCTCTCCCCCGCTTCCCCCTCCCCCAATTTGAATTGAATTGAGTTTTTCTCTTGTGTAGGCATGTATTAGTTCATCTACAGGAAAGCCAGTTTTTAAGGAGCAGTAATATCATCACTGAGGGTAGGGGAGAAAGTTTGGGAGATGTCGGCCAAAGGTTACAAAATTTCAGTTAGATAAGGAATAAATTCAAGAATTCTATTATATTATATGGTGATAATAGTAGCAATGTAGCATCAACATATTTGTTAAAAGAGATTTTAAGTATTCTCACCGTGAAAATATAACTATGTAAAGTAACGTATATGATAATTAGCCTGATTTAGCCATTCTACAATGTATATGTATTTCAAAACATCATGTTTTAAGCAAATACATATATAGATATAATTTTTATTTGTCAATTTAATTTTTTTTTTTTTTTTTTACAAAACATCATTTGGGGTGAAGTACAATCTGTGGGAAGCAACAGAAGATTAATTCAACCTAGATGAGGAAGCAGAGGGCAGGCTTCATCTACATGCACTTGGGTAGCTGGGGTTTTTAAGAAGGTGGTTGCGAGAAATTGTAATCCAGGAGTAGCTCTAAGGAGCAAGGATGGCACCTATCTCACTTACAGACTTGTATGTTCGAGGGTGTAAAAGAAAACTCACCCACACCTGAGTGTACCATAGGAAAAAGCATGTCCTCAAAGTATAACCAAGCTTCAGTAGGAATTAAAAAAAAAGAGTTAATGAAACCTTCATGGCTGGGCAAGGTGGCTCCCACCTGCAGCCTGTAATGCTAACCCTAGGAGGCCAAGGCAGATGAATCACCTGTGCTCAGGAGTTAACAACCAGCCCGAGCAAAAGCAGGACCTCATCTCTACTAAAAGAGAAAAACTAGTGGATATTGTGGTGAGAGCCTGCAGTCCCAGCTTGGAGCAAGAGAATCACTTGAGCACCAGAGTTTGAGGTTGCTGTGAAGTATGAAGCCAGGACACTCTACCCAGGGTGACAGAGTGAGACTCTGTCTGAAAATTAATAGATTAATTACTTAAAACTTCAGAGAAGTTAAGGACATAGGGAAATTAACCCTGGGGGAGTTCCGAAGTGTAGATTAAGAGTCTAGAAAAGAAGTAAGTCTGAGTTTGGTTGAGGAATGACTCAAGGTAATGAAGCCCCAGGATGCTTGAGATGATGGTGGCGACCGTTGGACAGGGTTGATCATCTCTCAGGGAAAGGCTAATACACACAGTCCTGACTTTGCTCTTTGTACTGACTGCTCAGGCAGGTTGCCCCAGTGTCGGGGGGACCATTCACGCTCCCAGGGTGCCTTCAGGATCTACATCACTTGGGCTAGAAATTAAATTCCTGTGCTTTTAGAATTTGAGAGCTCAGAAAGCATTGTCTAGTCCCATTTAGTATACACTGGTGACTATTAACCAATTTAAATTAAGCCTATTAAAGTAAGACTGGTAACAGTTCATCTTAAGGTCTCCAAGTGATAACTGTCTAAACTACATGTCTTAAAATGTTGCCACCCTCAGTGCTCACGGTGAGTGGTGTGCACACATAAGTCAGGTGGACTCATTTACAATTACTAGCTGTAATTCCAATTCTCTTCCAAAGAAGGATTTCATAAGGCAAATACATGAGAATTGTATTGATAGATTAAGCGTGATTTCATCACATTTTTTTAAGTCAAGGATTTGTTCTATTGCCCGAGCTACAGTGCAGTGGTGCCATCACAGCTCCACTATCCTCCTACTCAGACTTCTACACAGCTGGGACGTCAGCAGGTCCCTGCCAGGCCTGGCTGATTTTATTTTTTTAAATAGAAACAGAGTCTCACTATGCTACACAGATTGGTCTCGAACGTCTGGCCTCAGATAGGCCGACCACCTCAGACGCCCACAGTGCTAGGCATGGGACTCCAGGCTAGGCTGATGCCACTATATTTTTGAAGGGAAAAGGACTTACTAACAGAAAGCTTTCTTATTTTTACAAAGTTCATAGAGACATCGATACTTGTAATTCACATCTGAGCACAACATTCTATGATTCACTCTCAATACAAAAAAAAATGTCAACTGTAACGCCGTATTATATCGATCAAAATGAATCAGCCGCCATCCAAGAATGAGGCCCAGTGTGTTTTCTTTCTCATGATCGCGTTATTTGTAGATTTCTTCATCTCCCACCTTCAGTGACTGATATGTTCGACAACAGATACACAAAATCTGACACTGTGGGAACAGGTCCTCAATTTTGCCATTTGCTAGGTTGAAAAATGTGACAGATTCTGAAACATATTGTATGTTCTCTGAGGTTGACTGTTTGCATGTGCACACCCGCCTGAATGTGAGAACTGCCTTTCTGAGGCCCACGCTCCCAAACAGGCACTGACGTGGCCTGGGCATGAGCCTGGATGACCTTAGTCCATTGAAAAAAAGTCTCATATCGATAAAATATTAACTATTAATATCAGGCATATTGTTCTGAGATTTAATTCCAACAGTCGGATTCAAACGTTGATAGGCTCAACCATTACTCTCTTCCTTCTGAATCTGAAGCATCGTTAGAGGTTGCAGAGAAAAATGGGTATGCTAACCCCAACTAAAAAAATAAAATGTCCCTGCTATTATTCACTGCAGGTAAGAATGTGAAATAAATTACATAAATTGACATAAAAGTCTTTGTGAGAATGTGTAATACAGGATATGAATGTGCAATATATGAAACTTTAATATGCATTTGGTATATAGAAATAAATGTGTATACAAATGTGTACTTTCTAATGTATGTATTAATAAATTGACATATACATATATCTAAAACACAATAAATTTCATTAATGGATGCATTTTTCATACATTTATAAGGAAATGGACACCTTTATAAGAGAAAACCAAGTGAATCCCCATCAGCATCCCACCACACTATTCTCAGCAAATAGTCCTGAAAATGCCCCATGCCCATGTTTTAGACAGCTCAGGAGGCCATAACGAAACACCAGAGAGGAGACGGTGTAAGCAGCAGTTTTCTCAGGGTTCTGGAGACTGAAGTCTGAGTTCAGGGCACTGGCACCTCCGAACTCTGATGCTGCCCTCCTTCCCAGCTTGCAGACAACCACCTTCCTCCTCTCTCACCTGTCAGCTATGAGGAGGTGGGGGGGACTGGGAGAAAACAAAGATCTCTTTCTCCTCTTAAAAAGAAAACCACTAATCAGATTAAAACCCCCAGTTTAACCTAATGACCTCATTTGGCCTTAGTTAAATGTCCTAATTACCTCTCAACTACCTTTTATTTCCAGGAGTTTAGATATTCAACATATGAATTTTGGAGAGACGCAATTCAGTGGACAGCAATCAGTATAAGAAATGAGACCCGATTTCTGCCTCAGACATGGAATGCTGCCTTTGTCCACTGGAGAAGTTTGGCTCATCAAGTTTCATGCCCTTTATCAGCTACTTTTATTAATATTAATAAAAATTGACAGGGTATATCTCAATGCCTTTAAGAAGCTAAATGATCCTAGACATTATCAAACTACCAATTATTTTACGGCTTAGTGACTGTTTTTCAGTCTGTAAAAATAAAAAGAATTGCTAAACAATTTAAAAGTGTAAAAAATCCCATCCTCTACAATGAACACGCACTCTAGGTCACTGGTGAATTATTTCTCATATGAAGACAGAACCCAGAAGGGGAAAAATAAGGCCAATAAAGAATAAATCTTAGTTATAAACCATTAAAATTCCTCCAACTGAAAAATGGCATTTGGGATTCACCCTCCTTCAAAATTACCCTTTAGAAAGCTTCGGAAATGCCCTCAGGGCTGCGTTTACAACCACCATATTGGATTTGCTCCCTGTGGACTGCAACCTCCCTTACAGGCTAAAGTTTGTTTTACATTTCAAAGTACATAAGCAGCAGCATCAAATTTTCAAAGACAATGAAAAAAGATTTTAAGACAAAAAGATGGAATACATTTTCCGGTTTCAATCTCTCAAGTTTCTGAGTCCTCCGTGCCCCCAGTGTCGTGGTAGACAAAAGGATACCTTCAAAACTTTTTAAAATAGCTAATTGAATGAAAAATAATTCATTACCAAAATGATGCTTTCACTTTTATATTCGCTGGGAGTTTTTTTCTTGTAATAATCTCTCTCGATATCTTTCCAAGTTGAATTGTATGTGGTTTGCTGAAGACTCACCTCCAATAGCACAGAAAAGAAAAAGAAAAGCAAGTGAACAAAGTAAGTGTGCACCTCACCAGTACAATGGCACCTTTGCTTCTCACTCACCCCAGGAGATAACAAGCAGAAATTCCACAGTTGACAGCCAAGAGTTTGATTATCCTTCATTATCTGATAAGACCTTAATGTCAAAGGTAGAGGAATAATGCCCTGATTATAACAACCACTCACAGTTCCCAAACTTTAGACTCTGATAAACAGTCAGTAAGGCATCGTGGCGTATCTTTATAATGGGAAGCTCTGAAAGATTCTGAATCAGATAACACTGTTACGATTACACTAGGAAAAATAAAAATTAAAAAAAAAAGATGTATATTGACTATTTCTCTCTTATGCAGCATTTTGCTTTAATTCACGTTCAGACGCTTAAACTTAATTTACATAAGTATCCCTCAGTATCAGTTTGTTGAAATGGAGCTATTTTTAGAAACCTTCTGATCTCAGTGTACATTATTTTAACTCCAAAGTTCATGCGAATGGTCACCTTCCTTTTAAAATTGCCAGATTAGCATTGCTTCTGTCAGCAGTAATCTCCAGCCAGACTTTAATGAGACATTCCTCCCCTTCTCTGGGGTTTTGTATTGTTATTTGGCTATAATTAACTTCAGATTGACCAATGGCCAGTGAAGGAAGCAATTCACTGCAAAAGGAGGATTATCACAACCATTATTTTGTTCTAAATTCAGCCACTCTATTTAGAAAATACGGAAAATACAAATTGTTTATCTCGATATGTTAAATTCAAATAACCAAGAAAGGGAGAAGGAAGCCTAAAAAGACGGGTCCTCTTCACTGCAGCTGTCCAGGAAAGTAAACCACATGGGGGAAAAGAAAACAAAGCTCATGCTTCTCAAGCGTGTCACAATCTTCCAAACCCCAGGCGAGAGAAAGTGACATCCTGCTCTCATCAGAAATCTCACTGTAATACACCGAATCCTGTTGGTTCTCCTTTCCAAATCCATCCAGAACCTGCCCTCTGCTCATCACCTCCACTCCTTGCCAGTCTGGTCCAATATATGCCCCCATTTCTCAGATTAATACAGAAGATTCTCTCTGCTTCCACCCTACTCCTACCCTCAACAGTCTGTTCTACATGAGGTGACCAGTGACATTCCTTCCAGACCTAAGTAACCCCAGGTCACAGCTGCTATGGACAGAATTGTGACCCCTCGAAATTCACTTTAGATGGATCTTTATGGGAATTTTTAATGAGTCATTTTTCCCTTCTTCCATTTTTAGTTACTTAGAATGAGTTCCCTTGGCAGTTCACAAGGTGGATCACCATTATTTTCGTGATTCTTCTGTTAGCAATAAATCATATTTCATATGATTACAAAGTAGCTAAAGCTTTCCCTTCTCTTTCTCTACTACATGGTGAAGATGATTAAAATAGAAAGAAAATTGCAGTGAAAGGGAACACTTTTACTGCTGGTGGGACTGCAAACTAATACAACCTGTTTGGAAGGAAGTCTGGAGAACTCTCAAAGAACTCAACCTAGACCTCCCATTTGATCCTGCAATCCCATTACTGGGCATCTACCCAGAAGAAAAAAAATCGTTTTATCATACAGACATTTGTACTTCACTGTTTACCTCAGCTCAATGCACAATCGCAAAAACATGGAAACAACCTAAATACCCACCAACCCGGGAATGGAATAACAAGCTGTGGTATATGTATGCTATGGAATACAATTCAGACATTTAAAAAGATGGAGACTTTACATCGTTTGTATTAACCTGGATGGATGTGGAACACATTCTTCTAAGTAAAGCATCACAAGAATGGAGAAGCAAGAATCCAAAGTCCTCAGTTCTAATAGGAAGGCAGTAGGTGAGCTTAATACAAGGTGGGGGGATGGGAGAATGAGGGAGAGAGGAGGGGGAGGGGGCTGGGGATGGCACACCTCTTGGGGGTGGGACACAATTATAAGAGGGACATTACCTAACAAATGCAATCAGAGCGACCTAAATCTTTGTACCCTCAATGAGTCCCAAACAACAAAAATAAATAAATAATAAAGAAAAGAAAAGAAAAAGAATCACTTCTCAGCCTTTTGGCTAAGACCTAGTGTAAAATAGAAAGAAATTAAAAATTATTCATTTCACAAATGTTAATTCAGAGCCCACCTTGGGCCAAGAACTGTTCTGGACAGAGGAAATGGAGGAGGGAACAGGCCACGACACTTCCTTTCACAGAGAGATGGAGAAAGAGACAGATAACAAAGAAAATCAATGACATACAAATAAAACACAAGTTTGATAAGCTGAAAGGAGAAAATGAATCAAGGAGGAGATATTGGAAGTGACCAGCAGGACCGAATCAGGCAATATTTCAGCCGTGGAAATATAACTGAGGGGAAGATGTTCCAGGCCAGGGCTGGGAGCCTGTGGCCTTGAGAGGATTTGTTCTATAAAATTGGGGTTCAATCAAGAGGGTGTACTTACTAGAAGGCCATAGAATCTAGCCTGGGCAACTACGGAGGCCTTGGGCTGGAGGATGTTTGGTGTGTTGGAGAAGCAGTGAGGACGGGACGGAGAGTGGGTGGGCAGCAGTGTGGGACATGGCAGGGGCAGCGGGGCCCAGGCCTGCGGAGCCCTGCAGCCTCGGAAAGAATTCTGGATTCTGCTTTTGGAACTCAAAGCCCCCGGAATGTCTGACAGGAGAATAGCATCACCACATAAACCAACCCTCCCAGATTTTAACCTATAAATTCAAGCCTCTCATACTCTCGTAACACGTTAACTTCAATTTCGTTTAGGTTGAATTCTTGACCAAAACAAGACAACATGGTGATGGGTACGAGAACAGTCACTGTGGAAATAGTGGGAGGTGCCAGATTGTGAGCATATTTGCAATATGGAGCCACACGGATTTGTTCACAAAGGGGACGTGTGACGTGAGAGAAGAAGGAGTCTAACTCCAACATGTTTTAGCTAAACTAGTGGTTTAGTATCTGGACTTCCAATGTGAACATGTTAATTGCATCGACTCATCAGCATCCAAATGCAGGCAGAGTGGAGAAATCTGGAGTAGAAGAGAAAGAATCTGACTGAAGACGGGAATTTAGGAATTGCCAGCATCAGCAAACAAAGTTTAAAGAAATGAGTGTGGATGAGGTCACCAACAGAGGTCGGTACCAATGAGAATGGCAAAGGGAAGAGTCTCAGGCCACACAGGTAATAAGCAGCTAGAAAAGTAAAAAGGGGGTGGGAGGGGAGACAGAAAGAATGGTGGAGAAAGAGGAAGGAGAGGAGAGGGGAGGGGAGGGGAG
>CAUYON010012276.1:0-12399 GCA_963573935.1 Arctocebus calabarensis | reverse complement strand
CCCAGCTACTTGGGAGGCAGAGGCAGGAGACTCACTTGAGCCCAGGAATTGGAGGTTGCTGTGAGCTGTGATGCCACAGCACTCTCTCCAGGGTGACAGCTTGAGGCTCTATCTCAAAAAAAATAAAATAAAATACTTCAGCATGAATTTTAAAAACCTACATGAAGTACAGATAACATTAACATGAATATTCCAGAAATGATCAACTATTTTGTGGAATATAAACAAGATTTTTGCAAAAATTTCATATGAAAGCAACAAGTATATAAAAGTAATTAAAAATAAAACAATAGTTACATGAAATAGAGAGCCAAGATCTAATTTAAAAATCTGAGAATCCCCCCAAAGAAAAGAACAAAGCACAATGTTAGAGCCTGAGGGCATTTTGTACAAAAATGGAGCCAGTCCCACATTTGTAAACAGCTCTCAGAATTCTGCTTATAATTACTTAAGAATAAAGGGCTTGTAAATTTACACAACCTGGAGTTTTTAAATCTCAGAGATGAACATTCACCACATTCTATTAAATATTAATAAACATTTATTGAGAGCTTATCATCCAAGATATTTTCCAAAGTTCTTTACCTGTGTTAACTTATTTGAACTTCTTGATAGACTATGAGGAGGTAAGTACTTATTATCTCCATTTACTGGTGAGGAAATTAATGTCCCAAGAAATTACACTAAAAATTTCACACAGCTTTGAAGTGGTAGAATCAAGACTCAAGCCCAAATCTCTCAAAATTTAAAACTTGCGCTCTTGTCTTCAGCCACATCGAGTTGAGTCCTCCCTCTCGTTTTCTGGGTGAACTCAAAGCTCTCTCTCCCCTCAAAGAGAGTCTGCCATGAGAAAAAAACAGATGAGCATGACATTCACTCATTCAACAAATATTTACTGAGCGTGAAGTATGTGCCAGGAACACAGTCTGGAGGTAGACTAGATTATTAGCACAAAGAGATGTATGTACAAAGAGATTTTCTCAATTTTAGCAACCACAAGCTAGAAAGAGAAATTGAAAAAAAATCACAGTAGTACTGATAACAAGAAAAAAGTCTATGGAATACTTAAGGCTAAGTACCACAAATAAAGCATAAAATCTAGGAAGACAATTATAAAATTTTCTGAAGAAAATCAGCAAAAATATGAAAAAGTGTTCTAGACTGGGGAAAGTTATCATCATCAAAATTCTAACTCTCTCCAAATAAAAATTTAAAAATAATACTACTCCAATCCAATTATTGAGTCTTAACTCTTAAGTTTCAGCTCATCTGTCTCAGAGAGTTCTTTCTCAATGTCTTTATTTAAAGAACCTCCGCTCACATACCAGTTGTTCTCCATCGTATCTTATGCTTGTTAACTTCATGGCACTCTACATGCTGAGATTATCTTCTTTGTGTTTACTTGTTCATTGTATTTCTTTACCCCATGAAAATAGAAGACCAGGCAGACTAGAAACACAACCATACATGTTGTGATACAGAAATGCATAGCATGTCACAGGAATACAGGATGCTGATATTCTAATGCATCCCAGACATTGGAACCATATTTAATTCAGCTTTGTGATCAGAGAGGGCTTTCTGGAGGAAGTTACAAAGAGCTAAGGGAAAAGAAAGCAAGGACCCTCAGAGCACTTGGAGTGGCTTAAGTAGAGGAGGGGATGGTAAGTGACATCAGCATTGATAGAAAGAAGAGAAAACCATGCATCGTTCAAATCATGTTTTAAAGAACATTTGGCAACAAAGGCAAAACGTATGTAAGAGCGCTCAAAAACACAGCCAGACTGTATGAAGAAGTGCCCAGGATGCAGCATTGAAATGTCACATGGGAACCCAATCCATGATGGAGTGGGTTGCTCTGCCTTGGAGAAGCTCCCTACCACTCGAAGTCCTTCAACAGGCAAAAAGTGAGAGGATTCCTGGAGTGAAAGGAAAGATGAACTCAAAAGCCTTCTGCAGCACCTCTCATGCCAATGCTCATTCTTTTTTCAAAACGGAATAGAGTGCCGGGTTACAGGTAAGGGAGAACTTTGAGGAATTAATGGTAAGTTTTCATCAAAGGTACAGACAGACTCCTAAGTGGTGGAGAAGCTCAGAGACTTGGGGGAAAGTCCATCCAGAGATGGTGCATTGGGAGGAAAGCTGCACAGAACAGGGCTATGCTCAACAGGCAGGAGAAGAGAGGCGAGAAGGCTGCTTGAACAGCCAAGGAGAAGAGGGTCTGAGGCCCAGGGGCTGGATAGAAACCCCAGGATGCCAGTGATCTCTGAGAGCCACATCCCCTCAACTGGATGAAGGACTTAGGCACTGGGCAGGGTGCCCGGTTCTGCCAGACCTCAGAACACAGGCTCAGAGCAAGACCTTCACCTACCCCAGATGAAGGAGCATTTCCTGCAAAGTAAGTAGCACGGGGCACAGCATGTTCCTGCCAGAGCCTCCCTGCTGAGGCCGAGATGGGGTTGCAGGGAAGATGATGTTAAAGGCAAAGGAACTGATTATATTCAGTGAGTCTTTCCAGGGAGCCTGACCAGGAAACATCCTAAAGAGCTAGACTTGCTATCGTCCTGTGCTGAGTGAGTAAACTGAGTCTTAAAAGAGTCTGAATGGGGTGCTGGACTATTCCAGGGTGTCCAGTATTTTTTTTCTCTGCTGTACATTGTATGAAGAGTGTCTTGGGCCACATGTTAAATATGCAAACAATAAAGAAAGCTGAAGACCAAAAAAAAAAGTGTGTGTGGACTTTTTGTGTTAATAATACAGATAACCAAAAGTAGTCCTCACAAAATCAGCATGTAGCTCATGGACCACAGGTTGGACACTGCTGGTCCAACTGATTCCATCCTCTATCTCCTGTGTTTCTTCCATTGGTGCCAGCCTGCCCTGATGGTCTCCCTGTGATTCACCCACATCTTCACCATCATTGATCTGACACTGTTTCTGTCCTGCTAGAGCCAAATAGGATATTTTTTTATTCTTTGAACACATGGGTTACACCAGCCATAGTCCTAATTCATGTCTATATATGTTCTCCCTTACTCTTCCTTCCACCTTGAGCACTCTCTCCTCAACCCCACACCCTCTCTCTACACCTTATTCCTGCTCATCCTTTAGGTCGCAACATAAACCTCCTAAATAGGACTTCGTACACTTTCTGTATCTGCTGGGTATTCTGCCTGACACACACCTTTGCTGCCCCTATTTTAATATCACTGTATTTTCTGCAACTCACTTGATTAAGCCCCACTTTACTACCAGATGAAGCTGCAGTAAGTCAGGGCCCTGTGTGTTCTGCTCATCATTGTGACTCCCCAGGACTTAACATAATGCCTGACACAAAAGAATGTTCAAGAAACATCTGATGTTTGGGTGAATAAAGACATGAACACTGGAAGATGCATAATTCAATTTTTCCCACCTACCATCAGCACACTGAGGCACACAGAAGTGAAGAAACACAAGCTAGTTTCTCTGAATTTGTTGGTGTGTGTAGCAAGGTAGGTGCTCCCCAAATGACCATATATTCCAAGATGTATAAAACTCTGTACTGTCAGCAGCTCAGTGCAATTACAGGCTTGACTTGGAGCAGAGCATGAGACAAACGGGCACTGTCCACTCCCAGCCAAACCTGTGACCTCCTAGAGTAAAGGCTCAGCCCATAGTAAGGCATCTCTCAGCCAAAGCACAGACCTCCTTTTGTAGGGTGCTCAACTGTCTCAGCATCTCCACCAGGATGAGAGTGTGAAATCCACAACTATTCTAACAGATTCCCTGGAATCTTCTCTGTGTGAAGGGCAACACTCCTTTCATCAGTCATTCCCCCTCCCTAGCAGAGCTAGCTCGAAAATACTCCAGCCCTCCTCATTTGTGGAGCCCTCCTCTGAACACATCAGCCTGCAGGGATATTCCTGTGTCTGCTTCTCCTACATCACCAATTTTCCGTACCCCTCATCAAAAATATTTGGTGACTCCACAGACTGCCTTGGGAATGCCTTATCTTCTGCTTAAAAAGATTTTCAACTCATCACAACCTTTCTCCCAAACAGTGCAAATGTCAAAATCTCATTATGATTTTCATTTTCAAATGCGTAGGTCTTTCTCAGCTATTTGACTTAGACTCTCAGAAAGGGAAATGTACCTTGTTTACCTCCATATCCTCCCAGTGCCTGGCATTGTGCTGGGTTAGTGTTTGCTGTGGTGGACAGAGGCTCTCTCAAGACCTGTGTCCCATGCCAGTCATGAGGCTTACCTCCATGCCTGTGTCCATTTCAGCCACCATCACCATGACCTGTTTCCTCTTCTGTTCTCTACATCGTTGGAAACTTACATGAAAAAGCTGCTTGAGAACTCAGAGCCTGTTCCTCTGCAGAGCAATGGACATAGTAACAGGCTTATGGCCAGGTTGCCCACCTCTGCGGCAGTGGGCTTTTCCTGCACCCCATCTGCACCAGGACTGCAGACATGGGGGTTTCTGTTCACTAACACCAAGACCTCTGAAATAACCTCATGGGATTTAAGGGGACTTGTCCTACATATTTATTTCCCAGGTAGTCTGAGTGTGAGCTCTCTCAGGGGTCCTGTGAGAGACTGGAGTTTTGTCATTTCCCATGCCCATGCATCCTCTCAGGAGCAGTTTCTTGGACAGGGAAAGATGTGCTGCTACAGTATTGGGATTTCTTTGATGAGAAATTATTAAATGTGGTCTCTTGGGCTTAACTAGAGAACACACCCCATCTATCCAAAAATATCTCCTTTGATATTTGCAATGACATTCCTTTAATTAACTCACAGAAGTCCTCTGCTAAAATTAGGATGTCTTGTGTGGAGGGATTCTCCCCTTGAGACAGTCAAAAAAGTGGTAAGGTCATGGTCATTCCCATTGCAGTGTGGATTGTTTCTCAGAGGCATTATAAGGTCACTCCAAGCTTGTTGGGGAAATGGAAAGAGAACTTAGAGTGAGGTGCATGGGTTTTGACCCTCCTGCCAGAAGAATTGGGTAACAAGGGACACAGAGGACAGATACTCTAGACCTGCCTTCTGTTCCACCTGCAGAGCTCTGACAAATGTGTGAACAGCCATGGCTCTTCCCCTAGTGGGTGTCCTGCATGGGTCCTCCAGATGCAGCTGCTGCAGTTGTGATTAGAGCTCAGATCCAGAACCGCCCCACTCCACCGGCATCTCTGCGGCCACTTCTCTCTTTGCTCTTCTTCCTGGAAAGCACTAGAAAAGAAATGTTCTTTTTTATAGTATACTTATAGTTGTCTTAGAATTGCTAGCCCACATCACTGTGGAAAACAACTAGAGCACATTTATTTCAGTTTAGTTTGTATTTAGCATAAGGGTACATTCCATCAAAATACTGTGTTCAAGACCTATTTAGGTTAATTTTCCCTGCCCCCTGTGTGTGAATTGAAAGACAGTGGGTGATGGGATGTCTTACAAGGTATGAGACACACCATGTAGGCAGATAAATTGAATTATAGATTACATGTAGATGGAGAAACAGATATGCCTAGAAAATCACATGTAGGAGAAAACCAACCAAAACTGAACCCAACCCCAAACAAATAAACCTAACTGTATTTTAAATGAAAACAAAAACACACGAAAAAGAAGGAGTTCTAACCCAGAACATAATAGTTTAACTCTATATGCTCAGGATAAAGACAACTTTAGCTGTAAAAAATACATTGTGTTCTTGTTATGGGTTTGTTTTTTATAGCAGCATGAGTAAATAATTCCGAAACTATGTATAAGCTAGGATTAAGCAAGTAAGTAAATATAATATGGAGAATAACAGCAGGTTGCTTAAGGTCACAGAATAGAATTACAAATGTTAAAAAGGAAAGGTTAGAATGAACCTTGGGGAACTGCATGGGAACTAGAGGTATTTCATATAAAATCATGATTTTGAATATGATATATAGGTATAGAAGGGTATATGTTAGTAAATAAGCATATGTATTTCTTAGCTCTATTCATTGAGAGGACCACCAAACAATGACACCTCCATAGCAATAAACACACTTATTATCTGTATCTTAGTTTTGAAATACCATTCTATTCCAAGAGAAATAAAGGCTTTTTTAAAAAAACATATATAAGTCCACTTCTGGACAGGAAAAATAGATGATGAGGCTGGAACATATTTTGTATCAGTGAGGAGGAAATTTCTTCTTGGTGAAAACATGCCAAAAGACAGAGAAACCAACTTGAAGGATTGGCATTGCCCAAGTTTGGAAAAATTGAACAACTAAATAATGAGATAATGATGGATTATAACTCAAAGAATAAAATTAAAAGAACTATATCATGCTTTGAAATTAAATAATTCAACTTAAAGCTGTTGAAACTTTAAATTATTGTGAACCTTGAGAGGAATGCGGTTATGTAGCCCGAGTCAAGTAGCATGCAGTTACAATTTCTGTTTTTCCTTGTAAATACTTAGGAATGATCAAGTGGTACCAGAGATAAGCCTCTCAGAATATTACTTCTCCTCTTAAAATGTTAGACCAATCTTCTTTGGAATGTTGCAATACATACTAATCAAATTGCTATAATGTATATAACCAGCTTTGCACAGAAAATATTGCAACCTTGCTAAAACTGCTTCTAACTACCTTAGCTTTCCCACTTTGTAGCACTGACTCCATTCCTTCAGAGTCAATGTTTCTCCAGTGGCTAAATGAAGATTCGTGCTTGAATAAACTCTATGCTTAATATTACTTTCTGAATCTCATTATTTGAGGTTGACAGTGCTGATATAAATGAATTAATAAATGAATAAGTAAATAAGAAAATAAAAATCATGCTTGGGTATAATTTCAACTAATAAATTTATGATAGAATAAAAAATGTTTGGCAAACACCATAGTAACATTTGTTCCAGGATATCTATTGATTACAAAGGAATATAACTTGTATCTCTTCAGTAGACAGACCTATAAACATCACCCTTTCCAGGAGCTCAACTTTAGCATAGACACTACTGAGCCAAGTTATGTGCCCTCCAATATGGTGCGCTGAGAAGAACACAGCATCATTTCTGGGGTATTCCTGTCAAAAAATGCATAACCTGAATCAACCTATGAGAAAATACCAGACAAAATCCAAAGCAGGCATTGCTACAGTGATATCAGCAAGATTAGGACTACTTACTCTCATGCAATCATTCTAAAGCCATTTTAAAATCCATTTGTAAAAGTCTACAAACATGGTGGGGGAGCAGGGCAGGATAATGGATGAGAAGAATTGCTCAGCTAAAATGACTAGGGAAAAAGAGAATCCAGCCAGACCTGGAGCGGGGACCTTAGTCAGAGTTGTAGCTTAGGGAGCACGGCAAGGAGGTGGGGAGCTGGATACAGCATATGATCTGGAGTGTTGGAAATCTGACAGATTAGGCAAGCAATTGTAATCCACTGGGATCAGCTAGCCCACCACACGGAGGTCCAGGACTCAAGGAAGCCTTTCTGGAGTTCTCAGTTGTTGTGGGAAGCTGCACGTTAAGTGGAAAGTTTGGAAGAGTGGGCAGAGTCAAATAGTACATAGCAACCAGATTTGAATGCCGATTGGAGTGTATTTGTCACAGTGTATATACATAGGAGAGGAATTGCTAGGTTATGGGCCAACCCTGTTTAACATTTTGAGAAACTACAAGACCATTGCACATCTAAAACAGCCACACCATTTTACATTCCCACCAGCAGTGTCTGAGGCTTCCAACTTCTCCACATTCTCTCAAACAGACTTTTCCATTCTACCCATCCTAGTGGGTGTGAAGTGGTATCTCACAGTGGTTTTCATTTGTATTTCACGGCTGATCAATGATGGGATGCATCTTTTCATGTAATCCTGTACTTTTAATAGCATATGAGGAAAGAGAAGAGATAAAGAAGTAAATTTGATCTCCTGTATTTAACTGGAAACACAGTAATTCTTTGAATGTGACAGAAAAAATAGTTTCTTGTAATTATTTGAATACATGTATTAGTAATCTTATGTACCAACATGTTAAGTTTTCTACTTGTGTATTGTCTTCATGTGATACCTACTGTGTGATTGTGGGACTGCAATATTACGCACTGAATTTGTTCTGGAAAGACCTCTGCTTCTCTTTCACCTAATGGGCACAATGTTAGGGTATACAGCACACCCCTCGGTGAAGGGCTCAGCCATAACATGAACTTTACCTAACAAATGAAAACAATGTAACCTAATCATCTTACCCTCATGCTAATCTGAAATAAAAAATAAATAATAATTGAATGAAATTGTTTTAAGTTAAAAGACAATATTACTACTTCTATGGAGCGAGTGGGAGAGGAAAACAAATGATTTCTAAGGGTTGAAGACAGAGCAGAGCAGCTCTGATTGCCAAACTGGTAAAGGTCAATTTGTCTCAGTCACCAAATAGGTGTATATCTGTTGTGGATACATGTGATTCTCCTGTGACAAATATCAAAGATATATGACAACATTGACATAGGGCAAACATCATAACTTCTAAGAGATAGGTGGCAAGATGTTTGAATGGACTTTTACACTTTAGTAGTATAAAACAAGGGGTAGATCATAAGTGGTAATTTTGAAAGTCGGACGATGGGTCCTCGGGGAGTTATACTGTTCTCTCTGCTCTTGTGTATGCTAAAACATTTCTATAACAAAATGCTTTTAAAGATAAAAGATATTGAGGGTCTCATGAGGAGGGGAATGTCAAGCTGTGCTATTATAGATGTAGAAGGGCTCCTGATGATAAGTTTCCAGTGTAGCAGTAACTAAACTGGAATGGAGGTTAAACACTTTAAGACGGGAAGATAGAGGAACTAGAAGCCCAGGTCATTGTGATCTGTCCACATGGATGCTGGGTCCTTCACTGATTCTTCACCTCTACAAGTTCCTCCCCCAGCCCCCAGCCCACCTTCTGTCTTTTCCAGGGCCTCCCTAGACTCTGCATTCTTTCTGTAACCCTAAGCTTCAGACATTGCAGGGTTAGTGGTGTAACTCTGAACAAGAAAATAGACAGAGTAAAGGGGCTGTATTATAAATGTGTTTTTATTTTTGTTTTGACACCCAGAATTCACAGATTCTTCTGTGAAAAGCTATCTCATTTGCCCTCTGGGAAATTCACCCCATTTTTGAGTCCAATTCTGTAGAGGTGGAGTTGCCTTCTCTCCAGACCCCTATATTAAGGGTACCCAGGCTTGGCCCAAAAGAGAATTCTTAAATATCCATGGCAAGTCCCCAGATGGCTGTAACCCTGGTACACAGTCCAGGACTCACCTATGGATCATGAGCTGTGGGTATGCCTACCATGGCTCCACCAAGCCCATCACAGGTGGCCCCTCCTTCCGGACAGGTGAACTGTTCATTCTAAGGGCAGGACCTTGCATGTTGTCATCAAGCATAGATGGAAAGAAGCCACTGAGGTCACCTTCCCTAAAGAGGGGGTGGCCATGTGTGACAATAGCCCTGCTGGTATAGCTTTAGTACCCAAACAACAACCCCCCTGTATGCTTCTGCCACATGGCATCAGTAAGTCCTGCAGTGCCCTGATCAATCTCAAGGAAAAAGTGCCTCAATCAGAATGGGGAAGGGCACCTTTCCCAGAAAGGGGCGAGTATGACAGTGGCATGATATGGGCAGAATGGGGCATAAACACCTTTGTTCCATCAGCAAGGGTATTCTTTTCCATATTCATTATGTTCTTACCTTCTCAGTCTAAGGATCCTTTTCTTACTGTCAACTTTATTTCACTGGGAGGTAAGTGTCTGCCACTGCAGCTGTGTGATCCTATTGCTCTGAAAATGTCATCAATCTGGGCAACCTGAAGAAATATTCAGGGGGGAACCACTTCCCCAAGGTGACTTTCCAGTGAGGAAACCACACCATTAAGGTCCAAGCACATGTATGCTTCCCAACACATGAGCATGCCCCACATGACAGATTCTTTTTTTTTTTTTGTAGCACTTTATCGCCCTTGGTAGAGTGCCGTGGCATCACACAGCGCACAGCAACCTCCAACTCCTGGGTTTAGGTGATTCTCTTGCCTCAGCCTCCCGAGTAGCTGAGACTACAGACACCTGCCACAACGGCCAGCTATTTTTCTGTTTTGCAGTTCAGCTGAGGCCGTGTTTGAACCCGCCTCCTTCGGTATGTGGGGCCAGTGCCTTACTTGATGAGCCACAGGCGCCGCCCCACATGACAGATTCTTAAGCACCATCTATCCTGTTCCTCAGATCCTCCTTCAACCATCCCAATATCCACCACAGCCCCTCAGACACTCCCACCCACCCTCACCCACCTGTGTGATTCTCTGTTCACTAACTTTTTCTTGAGACTTTTTTTTTTTTGAGACAGTCTCACTTTTTTGCCCTGGGTAGAGTGCTGTGTTGTCACAGCTCACAGTAACCTCAAACTCTTGGGCTTAAGTGATTCTCTTTCCTCAGCCTCCCAACTGGATGGGACTACAGGTGCCTACCACAATTCCTGGATATATTTAGGTTGTAGTTGTCATTGTTGTTTGTCAGGCCCAGGCTGGATTTGGACCTGCCAGGTCTGGTGTATGTGGTTATTGCTCTAGTGGCTGAGCCTTTTGAAACATTATTAAATGACCATTTTCTGAACCTATCTTTGGCCTGTTCTACAGATAGAAGGACCTATTTTGTTTACTGCTCTAAAGGATATAAAACAGACGATTAGGGAAAAGGTGTGGGCTGCAATACAATTCTTGAAGGCAAGTAGGCAAAGAGATGAGAAACAGGCCACTTTCTCAAACTTCCTCAGGCAGGGAAAGGGGCGTTGGGAGACGTAATCTCCATTCCTTCACAAGAGCTCCCGGGCACTGGTCAACTTTTAGAGGCCAAAATAATCAATGGGAAGAACTGAACTACCTTCTACCTTTCCCAATTAAGCATACACTCTAGGTTCCCGAAAACCTATGCCCTCAAGACAGCACAGAGAAAAGACATGTCTCTTAGGAGAACATTTATTGGGAAGAATCTGGGGATTCTTATTTTACAGGACTGAATTTTCCTCTCAGGAAATGCAGGGAAGCAGAGAGATCCGGTGATCTCGGCAGTGCTAGGGGTGCCCAAAGGCACCTGGCCAACTTGCAACCTGCAGGGGGTTGTGGATGGGGCACAGGCTCTCTGTGGAGCACTGGTGAAGAATGCACCTGACACAATTGGGGCTTCCCTTTTCCAGAAAATCTTCTTACCCCTTCTGTTTTATTCTGCATTTAGAAATCCACTGCCAACAGGTAATCATTTGCTTTCTAATGTGATGTTCAGCAGGAGGTCGTCTCTTCAGAGACAGGGATGGGGAGACGTTCTCCTAAGCATGTCCTCATGCATCTTGTCTATGCTTCCATGAGGGGGCACAGAAGAGTCTGCCTGCCATTCTTAATTGTCTGTACATTCTCTGTTGGCTCATGATTGGTATAAAAGGGAGATTGTCTTAGGGCTCTGTATAGTCCTTTGACCACAGGTGAGGAGGCAGGTGGGGATCATCGGGGCCAGGAACAGAATGTGTTAACCAAACTGTTCTTCATGACAAGCTTTAGAGCTTCTTCTGGAGGACTTGGAGGTCTCACCTTCGGAATTTGTTTTTCCCACATGTTCCACTTGTTTTAGACCTAGGCTCACGCTTGATGGCTTTGAATTATTCCCTGGTTTTCTAGGCCTTTCAGAGATTAGACCCAGACCCTTATCTGAAGACGTCTCTGGGTCACTCAAGTGGTGATCTTTTGGGCTGTTTCCTATCCAGGCTAAGTTCCTGATCCTTCTGAGTATCCTTGTTAAGTGGAAGCGTTTTTGAGCAGCTCTCTAGGAAGCTTCTAGTTTGGCTGTTTCCAAAATTCTCTTGTGAAGATGGAGCCTTGGTTTTTTTGTTGTTGTTTGTTTGTTTTTTCAGTACCTCTGTAATGACAAAAAAATCTCCAGAAGGATGGGGGTTGGAATACAGACCTTGGACGACTGGCTGAGCAATGTGAGTTTGGGAACTGGAGGACAAAAGTCTTCCAGGGATTTATTGATCTCAGAGTATAAACCCCACATAATTTCCTGTTCTTTCTGTGACACATTCCAGGTAAGGTGGGAAGTGTCAGATGGCATAACACACTATGCCTCATTCTGGGGTTTATGAAAAAACCCTCCAGAGACCCTAATCTGGAACAGGAAACCAGGTGATAGGATTGGTAGAGGGGACTGAAATTGGGCCTGAGACTAGACCGGAGTGACAATTAAGTTCTGAGATTGGGCAGGGTTTTTTTTTTTTTTTTTGTAAGACAGAATTTATTCACAGAAAAGAAAGAAAAGAATACAGAAAACATTAAGGCATCTGTTAGAGGGAGAAAATTCTAGTGGGGAGAGAGAAGCTCTCTCCGTTTCTCTCCCAGTCTTTCCC
>CAUYON010012267.1:0-13954 GCA_963573935.1 Arctocebus calabarensis | reverse complement strand
CTTCTCTCTTTCTCCTCTCTTCCCCCGTTTCTCTCTCTCTCTCCTCCTCCTTAATGCTACTCTGCAGCTTCCCCGCTAATAAAGACTTTTCGTGCAAAAAACAAACAAACAAACAAACAAACAAAAAAACCTAAAGAGTAGGATAGTGGTTACCATAAGGGTAGGGGGAAGGAAGACATAAGGAAAAGTTTGTTAAAGGATACAAAATTACAAGTAAGTGGGAGGGAAAAGTCCCAGTGTTCTATAGCACTGTAAGATGACTATAATTAGTTAACACTAATATATTATATATTTTCAAACAGCTCAAAGAGAGGATATATAGATTGTTCCCAATAGAAAGAAATGTTTGCAATGATTTGATGCATATGCTAATTACCCTGATCTCATCATTATATACAAATATACACATTTATGTCAATTAAAAATAATTATGTTTAACTATTGTATCCATTTAAAAAAACAATAAAAATTGTAAAAAATGGAAGTGGGAGAATGACCTGGAGACTCATTGGTAAGGAAGTAAGAATGATAATGCCTGCTTGTTTTAACTTTAAAAGTAAAGGGATTTTGTATGCGAGTATGGAGGAATGATAGCTTGGAAGTCATCTATGGAGAGTATTTAACAACCAGGACATGTGAACATACTGCCTGTTAAATTGTGTCTTTAAAAAAATCACTTAACACACAGAGCCCTCACACTTTATCTACACCATCAAAAATTACTTGTACTCATTTCCTCGTTATGTAGAGTTTTGTAATTTCCTTCATATACATCCTCTTTTTCAAGCATATTTTTTCTAATGGCATTTCTGAACTATTTTCAGTTCATTTGCTATTGTGAATGGAATATATTTCTTCATATAGTTTCTAATTGGTTACTGTGGTCTTTTGTTATCTTTACATTAAATTTATGCTTCTTTGCTTTCTCCTTTGAATTGGTTTTAATACCTTACAGTTTCCTCATTAATAAGTTAAAAAATCTTTAACATATGTTCATTTTTATATCTCTATGAGAGTCTAGATTTTACCTTTTTAAAAATTATTTTTAACACTTGTAATGAATTGTTATTGTCCTATACTACTGAATCAGAATTCATAAAAATTTCATTTATAGGTGTTTGTACCTAAATTCACAAATTGGATAAAATTATTCCTGGACTAGTCTGACAGGTTTTGGTATCAGAGTAATGCTAGTTATTAAAACCATGTGAATAAATGAAACATTTTCAATTCTATAATATAGTTAAAGAATTAAACTTATCTATTTATAGAAAACATGAAGGAATTTACTGATAAAAACATCTGGCTCTAAAGTATTTTTCAAAGTTTGTCTTTGATAATTGTTCTCAATGTTTCTGTTAAATGTCCATCTAGTTTTCAACTTCTCAGTAATTTTTTCCATTGATTTTTAATTTCTTTGAGATTTTCAAATTTATTAAGGTATAATTATAGTACTGTGCCTTTAATTCAAGAAACTTTCTTTGTTATATTAAATTTATCATTTAAATTTTATTTATAATTCATTTTTGTTTTCATGGTTAAATTTGCTAAAGGCTTATCTATTTAATTCATTCTCCCCCCAAAACCCTAGCCTTTGGTTTTATATTATATTGAATTCTTAGTCATGTAATTTCATTCTTCATTTTTAATAACAAAATATTTAAAGTTATGAATTTACTTTTGAATACTGCTCTCAGAGTTTTGTTAAGTTATGATCTCATTTTTATTATTTTCATTAGTCTTCTAGTGGTTGAGCTAATACTTGCATATAAATGTTTTCTAAAATATTCAACTACCTGAATACTTATTTAAATTTGTTCTTTAATTTGTAAATGTACTTTATCATTAGAGAACAAAGTCAATGCATTTTCTACTTTTAAGAGTTTGTGGCTCAGCTCCTATAGTACAGTGGTTATGGCGCCAGCCACATACACCGAGGCTGCAGGGTTTGAACTCTGCCCAGGGTAGCTAAAACAACAATAACAACTGCAACAACAACAACAATTAAAATAGCCGGGCATTGTGGCAGGCACCTGTAGTCCCAGCTACTTGGGAGGCTGACGCAAGACAATCCCTTAATCCCAAGAGTTTGAGGTTGCTGTAAGCTGTGACACCACTGCACTCTACAGAGGGTAATATAGTGACACTCTGTCTCAAAAGAAAAAGTAAAAAAAAAAGTTTGCAAAGATTTTCTTTGTGGCATAATGTTTATTTTTAAAAATGTTCTCTGAATATTTGAAAAGAGGGTGTATGCACTGTCTATAAAATATAATTTTTTAATTTATTAATTAGGTCTAATGAATTATGTTTTTCAAATATTCTAAGTACTTTTTCTTTAAGTCTACTTTATTGCCATACTTAGATTTTGTAAAAGTCTTTCATACAAATGTTTCCATCATTTTTTATTTTTTATTGCTAGTAATTGTTTTTATTTACATAATTAGATATTTTCTTCACAAAAATGTGGTTCACGAATACAGTATCTTCAATATAGTTTGTATCTTCTACCAATATAAAATGAATCTCTTAAGATCAACATAGTTACATTGTTACTGCTCCTTGTTTTTTTCAGGTAGGTAAGTGACATGCTCAGATGACAATTTAGAGAATGGATTGATTGGGAAAAGATGACACTGAAACCTGAGAAGTCAGTGTGAAGGCTCTTACTCTAGTACGGATGGGAAATTACAAGTGATTGGAGTAAGACAAAGGCAATAGAGGTATACAGCAGGTTAGAAACATTAAGACTTGGAATTACTCAGATGGGGGGAGGGGATGAGAAGAGTTGAAGGTGACACCTACATTTCTGATTTATGGACCATTATCTCTACGGCAAAATAGGAAGAAGAGCTGGGCTGGCTTTTCAGAATAGGCTATTATGTAAAGTTCCTTCTTATCCCCAAAAGATTCAAACCCAGACAGAAATAAAAACTCAGTGTTGGATCTTTGTCAATTTATTCCTTACTCAAACCAAAGTCCTTCCACATTTGTGTAAAAACACTAGGTTTAATGTTCATAAACTTCAGGGAAATCACACTTATTTTGTGTGCTAAAAGCTCTTTAATAAATTTTGGTGAAATATCAGAACTAAACAGGGATTTTTTTACACCATGCCCAGGGTAGTTCATATGTAATGGTCAAATTTTCCACTAGAGGGCAGCATCACCTAATAAATTATGTCATCAACAGCCTCAACCAATAAGGAGTGAGATGAGGAGGCTGACGAAGTGTAGACAACTTATGCAGGAAGCCAGAGAACCTGACACACAGTGAAAACCAAAGGACCCTGCTATTCTTTTTTTTTTTTTTTTTAATGCTTAATTTATTTATTTATATTTTTTTTATAATTTTATTGAATCATAATTCTGTACATTGGTGCAATGATAGGGCACGATTCATATACATTCAGAAATGTTTTGATCGTACTGTTACAGTTAGCCTTCATGGCATTTTCTTGATCACTATATAAAGACATTGATACTCTACCTTTAATAAGTTTCACCAGTACCCTGCTAAGATGCACCGTAGGTGTGATCCCACCAATTGCCCTCCCTCCACCCATACTCCCCCCTCCCCTCCCCTCCCTTTCCCCTTTCCCTGTATTCCTATGCTATAATTGGGTTTTAGGTTCTTTCCAACACTCCCTTACTGAGAAACCCTGTAATTACCCATTGTGATGGTTGAAGTCATGTGTCAGCTTGGCTAGATGCCCAGTTGTTCACTCAAACAACCCTTTTAGATATTGCTGTGAAGTTTTGTTGTTGTTGTTGTTTTGTTTGGGGGATATGATTAACATTTAAATCAGTAGACTTTGAGTAAAGCAGATTACCTGCTGTAATGTGGTTGGGCCTCATCCCCTGGTATTTGTTCTTTCTACTGCAAGAAATAACAAACTCAATGTGTTTAATTGCACAGTGTTCTCGGTGGACATTCTTCAAGGACCTTGATATTGTCCTGTCCTGTCCTGTTTGAGTTCTCTCAAGCAAACAAAAAAAAAAGAGAAGGGTACTCTGCATCTTTAATAAAAGAAATAGGAAAATGAGGACTTTATAAAAAAATTTTCTGATTAATAAAAGGGTACAACATGAGGACTTCTTAATTTTAGTTTTTATTTATTCCTCTATAAAAAGAGAATACTAAATATTTGAAAACAACATTAAACTCAGATGTTTTACACAGTGGAGATTTTATTTTTATTTTTATTTACACAGTGAAGATTTTAAACTTAAAGTATCAAACACTTTAAATATATATAATTTTAAAGAAGGTTGTGTGCTAAATTTTGGCAACTTTCAGTTCATTAACCACTTATTAGGGAGTATGATCTTGACAAACACACGAGAGCACTGTTAAAAGTACGTACCATAGAATACAGATTTTTTTCTGTGATTCTTTCCCTCAAAACATCAGCAACATTACAGGAATAGCTATTCATCTTGTCGAATTCTGTTAAATGTACTTCCTATGTCCTGGACATCTTTTTCACTTTTATTTGTCCTTCCTGTACACAGAATTAGGACAATTCATAATTTTCCATTCATTCCCAGGACATTTAAAACAGAGAATTTATGAGTATATGGAGTGTTAAGGCTTGTGACGAAAATCAATCCTAATGGAAAATAGTGAGTTCATTTATAACCAGGAAACCATTAAGGAAATTCTGTGTTTCAAGAAATCCCATTTGGTCATATGTGAGTGGCCACTCCAATGATTAAATCACCCTTTACGTAACCACCTGCTTTCATACATCCATGGCCCACTGCCTCTGTACCCCAAGCTATGATCTTATCAGCCCTTGTGAACAGGTCAGGGTCAGATATGATATACAGTTGCATGGAAACATTCCAAGAAAAATCCAGGTGCTACAGGAAGTGATAGGGGTGATACAGTAGGTGGTGATCTTTCCTCTGAGTCAGCTCTGGACCAATTACCCAGCGTGAGGCAAGGGAGCAGTGCTGTGCGAAGGCCTGTCACAAAACTAAGTTCTTATGGCACAAGGGTTCTTATAGTTACATGGAAAATTTGTAGAAACTGCCAAATTATTGTGTCTCCCACACAATAAATATATAAAATACCATACATCTTTGCTTGTTCTTTCCATATAGAAATAAGAATTATAATGGCCAATTTAAAGAGTTTTAGCTCTGAGTACTGCTAAGGCTCCCAAAGTATCCTTAGGGGTCATTATAGTCAAACTTTGTTTTATAACTAAAAAGGAGATCATTTACATGAGTTGTAGAATTAGGGCCAGGTTTTCTGACATTTAATTCAGCTATCTCGTTTTCACTGTTTCTCTTCTATTTCACTTTTTTATTCTGTGATCTTAAGAATTTATTTTTAATTCCAAACAGGTTATCTTGTAGTCAATTAATTAATAAATAGCATATAAAATTACTCAGTAGTATTAGAATATTGGGATTTTTCTTTTTTTTTTTTGCTTTACATCTGATTAGCCCTTGCAAATTTATTATAGAGTTGTTGATGAATTTCAGATCTCCAATAGAATTACCAGTGATTTCATATCATTTATGAATTTTGTAAAGGAAAAAATTACTCTTTGAAAAATTTACCTTAGTAGTTTTATTTACTGAATTACTATATTCTTCTTTTAAGGAAAATGTATAGTAAATCAGTTTTAATATTGAGATTTCTATTTAGGGACACTAAAGATACCTGGGAAGAAACTTAAAAAAATTTGAGCATACTAGTATTTTATATAAAATTATGATGTAATAAATATTAAGATAATTCAGAAAATAATATTACTTACTAGTTGTTATTGATCAAGAAAAAATGATATAAAGAAAACACCTAATATCTCATTTATCATTTAAACTAGAAGAAATGCTAAGTTCAATCAAGTTTTAAAAATCAATTCAGTCATTATATATAAAATCTATCAGGTCAAAGGATAAATGTGATGAAATTTCTTGTTATTAAATGCAAAGACTTTGTTATTCCAATATGATAGCAGTAAATACATGGTACACTGACAATAGCTGCAAGAATTGTCATCTATCTAACATTTGAACAAGTCTGATACACCATTCACATGATCCTCTAAGGCAAACAGTGCAAAGGATTGGCATTTGCAAAAATTTCCTTACAAATTATCCTACTGTCCAGACCTTGTGCCGTTTCTTGACTTATACCAACCCTAACTTAGTTTCTACATGTTTTCAGATTCCTGCTTCATGATTTATGTGTCTTGGCTCCAGATTTGGTCTTCAATTATGTTGGTTGATGTTATTTCTGCATTATGGCCATACTCAGTGGTTTGTGATTTGATTCTAGGCTCCCAGGAACTACCAGCTACCTCAATGTTTAAGTCCAACTAATTGGCCGGTGCACAACCCATATCAAAATGTTACAGAACTTAGCTTTGCCTGTTTAGCCCTTTGATAACATTCTGAAAATCTGGTCCAGAGAAGAAAATGCAGGAAAGAAGATTTTTAAATGTTTAAGAAATCCTTTAAAATAATGTCAGTGATTAAGTCAAGGATGGCCATCTGTTAATTAGAAAGAAAATCTAGAGATTTGATTTGGGGATTCACAACTATGTAAGATAACATTTTACCTGAAAATGATGACACAGTTCACGTCATAGCATAAACACTTTAAAATGAGATACAATGCTAAAATAAAGACCATTTTATGTATATTTTTCCTGAAGATAGTATTACTTAATTTCAATATACATGACCTGCATACTATTTTATCATATTTTTAGTGCCACAATTGTATTAATACAAAATGATGTATACTTAATTTATTCATTTATCATAAAGACTAAATAAAGGAGAAGTTTCATTAAAATAATAGATCGGTAAAACTAGGCCCCATGGAGATGGAAAATTATAGTAGTTTCTCAATTATAATATAACTTGAACTGTTAAAAACCAGATTTATGTCATTTATTATTTTAATTACATTAAGTCCTATAAAAAGAACTCACTGAGTTTGTCTGTATAGCTATTAAGAAAATTCTGAACATTTACCTAAGGAGGATTTTTCCTTATGACTTTTCTTGACACCTACTCCATGTCATGTATTGCAATTAATTTTTAAATTTAAAACACATAGTCCCAGCTTTCCAATATCGCCTGCTCTAGTGAAAAAAAAATACAGTTAATATTGCTGTTAGAAGTTCTATGATAAATGTTTACAGCACAATGATAATATAGAAAAACATACATACTCAATCTGAGGTTTTTAGAGTTTATGATATTTGGTTTGAATCTTGAAAGGCAAATAGGAAGAGTAGAAAGGTAAATATTTAGGAAGAGTAGAAAAATGAGAAATAAGGTTTTTCAGGCAAAGAAAATAACATAGTTTGAGAATGGGAGCAAGAGAGCTTGAATGGACCTACATTCCCCCGAATGCCTTTCTAAATATGTTTTTGGGTGAGTATTTGTTCTCAAGAAAAAGTTGTGTGAGCTTTGGAAAGCTCACAAGTGGAAGCAGCAATCATGCTTATGAAACATTAGTTAGGATCTAATGCTTGTGCTTACTCCGGCTTATGTTATCTGCTGGCTCACTTTGTTGGCCTGATGCAGCTGTTCAGTTTACTGGTTTTCCATCTCCTAAAAGGTGTCCTTCTTTAGTTTTCCCAGGTTGTACTTAGAATTGAAAAAGAATGCCAGTTTCTGTTCAGATCATCTGCAGAGCTGTTGGAGGACTGGAGGGAGTGAATAGATACAAGTGCCAGCTAATCCGCACAGGTTCCAATTCATTGGATTTCAATTGTCTTCACTTTCTCCCGTTTTGTATCTATCTATCTTTCTTTCCAGAAAGGAGCTCTGCTGACTTCCGGCCCAGCACCAAACACAGGTCCAACAGCCACATATTCATTTTTCAAGCAGTTCATGCAATTGCATCAGAGCAAATCCTTTAACATGATGCCTATTCTGTGTATTCTCTATTGGTTCTGCTTCTCTGAAAGAACCCCAATGATACAGGTGGGGTTAAAAACCCTAAATCTAGGTTTAGAGGGATATTAGTTGTGAAGAAACATGATCAAATATGAGGGTTTTAAAACCATTCTAATGTAGATTGTGACCTGGACAAGTGTACCACAATACTAAACCCACAGAGACAAGTAAGATAGCTCTAGCCATAATCTATTGTAAAAGGCAAAGAGCCTGGTCAGAAGTACAATTAAAGATGTGATGAAAAGGAGAAGATGGATTTAGAAAATATTGTTAACTTTGAGTTTTCAGAATTAGTAATTCCCTATGATGAGCGCAAGGGAAACTCAACTGCCTTTTATTGAGATGTGGTGCCCAGGCATGGTAGATCTGAAAATTAATCTGAAAAATTCTGTTTTGAACAGAGGGGGTTGATTGAGAACATTTCTATTCATAGATAAGTGGAGATGTTCAGTACACGCCTCTCTATGTGAGTTTGAAACCAAAGAGCGAGATCTGAGTTGCAGTTACTATGTGAGGAATAAAAGAGAGGTGTACTCAAAAGAAAAGCTGTTGATATGTCAGGGAGGAAGGTCACTGCAAGAGTGATAGCAGATGAAAAAAAGAGATGAGTGAAGATGTTTGGAGGGCGGTAAATTCTCATTTTAAAAGAATGAGATATGACCAAAGGAAGAAACCAAGCCCCCTATCCATCTTTCCCCTTAAAAAGGGACATTGATGAGGCTCTTTTTGTTTTTATCTTGCCCATATTGAGTGCATGATGCACTCAATGCATCATGGATTGCCTGATGGTTCTTTCCACAAACTATGGACTTAGTATGTAACTCTGCAATGTATTTGTTATATGATCATGGATTCTCAAAATGTTACCTTCCTTCGATGTTAATGAGATAAAAGCGATATGGAATTCATAAGATGTTATGAGGATTAATAAATATAGAAAGAAAAGACACTCAATAAATGTAAATGACCATTAAAATGGTTATCATAAATGGTTCATGACCATTACAGTAACATCATTGTATAACAACACAATTGACACTGATGACTTTGCCATATTTCTATAAATAAACTATGCATTAGTGCTTCAAAAATTAAAAATAGGTAATAGATTTTTTACATATCTTTAGTGAAAGAAATGTACCTCTTGTGCTGCAGTATACAGGCCTAAGATCATTAATCTCATTATAAACTTAATACTTAAAACTACCATTAATATTTTAAAATGTCTTCATGTATTATTATTTATAAAAGTTAAATGTACTATTTATAATGTACACAGCAATGATTTAATAAAAATGTATTTTATACATAAGCAGTATAGATTTTTGGCTTTATATTTTGTCTAACTGCTCCTATTTTTAACAGTGTCCAGGATCACATTTCTTTTCTATATACTTATTATAACATACTTGGAATTTAAATATTTTCATTTCTGGATTCTCTGTTTATTTATTTATTTTTTTGTTTGTTTGTTTTGAGACAGAGTCTCAAGCTGTCACCCTGGGTAGAATGCGGTGGCATCACAGTTCACAGCAACCTCAAACTCTTGGGCTTAAGCGATTCTCTTGCTTCAGCCTCTCAAGTAGAGGGGACTACAGGTGCCTATCACAACACTCGGCTAAGGATTTTCTGTTTTGATACAAATGTCTGTCTCTAATATAATACTAATACATACTGTTTTATTTATTATATCCTTGTAGTATCATCTGAAGTTTAGTAAAGTGATGCCTCCAGATTTGCTCTTATTTCATAAGATTCCCTTGGCTATTTTGGGTCTTTTTTTGATTCCACATGAAGAATAAACCGATTTTTTCAAGATCAGCAAAATATGATGGTGGTATTTTAATGGGAATTGCATTGAATCTGTAGATCACTTTGAGTAGTATAGACATTTTAACAAAATTCATTTTACTAATCCATAAGCATGATGTTTCTCCATCTGTCTATATCCTCTGCTATTTATTTTCTCAGTGTTTTGAAATTCTTGCTATAGAGATCCTTGACTTCCTTTGTTAAATATATTCCAAGGTATTTCATTTTCTTTGATGCTACTGTGAAGGGTATTATGACTTTGAATTGATTGTTGTTAGTGTATATTAACGCTACTGATTTTGTGTGCATTGGATTTTTTAACCTGAGGTGTTGCTATAATTATTTATCAATTCTAGGGATCTCTTGGTTGAGTCATTGGGATTTTCTAAGTATAAAATCATATTGTCAGCAAAGATAAAACGTTTAACTTCTCCTTTCCCATTTGGATACCCTTTGCTATCCTTCTCTTATCTAATGTTCTTGCTAAGCCTTCCAGTACTATGTTGCATAGCAGTGACAATAGTGGGCATCCTTGTCTAGTTTTAACTCTTAGTGGAGATGTTTTAAATATTTCTCCATTTAATCTGATATTGGCTGTGGGTTTATCATTGATGGCTTCCATTATTGTGAGGAAAGTCTCAACTCTGCCAATTTTCTTAAGTGTTCCTATCAAGAAAGGGTATTGGCTTTTGACAAACTCTTTTTCTGGATCAATTGAGAGGATCATATAGTCTCTGTTTTTACTTCTATTTATGTGGTGAATTACATTTATAGATTTGCATATGTTGAACAAAACTTATATCTCTGGGATGAAACCTACCTGGTCATGATGTATTACTTTTTGATGTGCAGCTGAATTCTATTTGTTAAGCAAACAAATAGATAGGTCAGACAAGTAAGTTCATGAATCCATCATAGAAAAAGTGCCATATACCTCCTTGCTGAATATCATAATGGTCACCTTTGAATTACTACCCTTGGCTATCTGGTAACTATAGTGATATTTAGCTATGATTATGTGGCCCTTTTTCTAGGATGACTTTGTAAACTTAATTATCAAACCTCATTCAATGGGGGAAAAAATCTCTATTCAATAATTGGTTCTGGGAGAACTGAATAGCCACATGTAAAAGACTGAAATAGGAACTGCACCTCTCATCATTCACAAAAATTAACTCACAATGGATAAAAGACTTAAACCTAAGTTAGGAAACTATAAGTATTCTAGAAGAAAGTGTTTAAAAACTATTTTAGATATAGGCCCAGGGAAATAATTTATGAAGAAGACCCCAATGGTATTCATAGAAACATCAAAAATAACTGAACAAGACGTGATCATATGTAAAAGCTTTTGCACAGCCAAGGACACAATCAACAAAGCAAATAGACAACCTACAGAATGGGAAAAAAATATTTACATGTTACACATTTGATAGAGACTGATAACCAGAATCTCCAAAGAACTCCAAGCAAATCAATAAGAAGAAATTAAATGACTCCATTAAAAGTTGTACAAGAGACATGAATTGAAACATTTAAAAGGAAGATATGCTGGTGGCAAACAAACATATGAAAAATGTTGAAGACCTCTAATTACATAGAGATTTTACTTAACCCAGTGAGAATGTCTTATATCATAGAGTCCCAAAGCAGCAGATGGTAGAATAAATATGGAAAGAAAGGAACATTCATGCACTGTTGGAGGGAATGCAAATTCTCCAACCTTTATGAAAAATAGTATGGAGAGTCCTTAAAGAACTTAAAGCAGGTCTACCATTAAGTTCAGCAATAACTCTACCCAAAGGGTAAAAAAGACATTTTAATAGAAAGACTCTTGCACTCAACATTTATAAGAGCACAATTCACAATCACAAGGATATGGACCCAAGAGCCCATTGATATACGAATGGATTAACAAAATGTGATATAAGTACACTATAGAATATTATCCAGGTATAAAAATGATGGCTACCTAGTGTCTTTTATAACAACCCATCCTTCTAAGAGATTAGAGACCATTCTTCTAAGTGAATTATAATAAGAATTAAAAAAACAACAATTACCTATACTGAATAGTAAATTGAAACTAGTTAACCAACTGGTGTGTTCTCATAGGGAAGCAAACTCAATAAAATTTGGGATTGGGGGAGAAGAGGAAGGGTAATTCCATAAAAATAATCCTGACCTTTCCACTTTTATAGGTTGTCCCTCACTTAGAAAGTATACTATGTACTCATTCAAAGTACCTGATTTTGGTACACCCAGCAGGTACTTTGAATGAGTATATGGCACACTTTCTAAGTGAGAGGCATGCCTATAACTTTGACTTAAAATTTATAAAAGCAAAGTATGTAAAAAAATGTATACCTGCATAATACACTGAAATAAACTTTTTAAAAAAGTTAAAAGAATTTAAACATTTCATGTCTCATATATATAGGGTGACCATAAAGCTCATGTGAAATTTAAAACAGTTTTCTCTTTTAAACAGAAAACTGAAAGTGAAAATGGAGCCATAATAAAAAAAAGATGGTAATTAAGTTGCTGACACATATTTAGACTTGATACATAAAAGTGGTATATTTAGCCATGACTTAATAAAGTTTGGTAGACTCTTTTATAATTACATCTATATCAGATTATGAATAAATATTGCAGAGGACTTTGTTCTCTAGGTGCTCAGTTAGAGCTCCCATTAAAAAAAATGGAAAATGCATTTGTAAATTTTTCCCATTGCCAGATCTCAGTGCAAAAGTGCTAGATGTCTAGATGTGTCTTGGTGATAATACTTCATGTAGAAAAAAATAAAAGCCATATTTTGAAATTGTTGACAAGAATGTTTGATTTCTTTATACGTTGATATTGCTGATTTCTCTTTCCATGATTTCTACAGCTTCAGCTTGCTTCTATCTTGCAACTCAACCTCATCTTTTACATTTAACCATACAAATAACTTATTTATTAAGACACTCTAGGTTTCTGGTCACCTTTGCACATTAAATCTCTTCTTCCTAGAATGTTTCCTCCATTGCTATTCCTTCTTCTCACTAACCCATTCATTTTAATTATTCTCTTTCCTATTTCAGTTTATATCTTTCTTTATTCCTAAAACCGTCTATACTCAATACATTTCTGCCACGATGTCCTTATGCTTTTCCATGGCACTATAACTTATCACACATAATATAATAATTATCTAATTACTTGTTTTCATTATTTATGAGATCATATCTCCTAGAGGATTGGAAATATTTTCTTTTGTTGGATCTCTAGTGTGTAGCAGAGAGGTTGGGATATAGAAGACACTTGAAAATGTTTGTTGTAGGAATCCATGAAAATGCACGTATATAAACATGCTTTACTAAGTATAAAATTAATTTGCATTTACTAAAAGCTGAGGAAATACTGAATAACTTATTCCACTTAAATATGATCTTTGTATCTATGAATTAAAAGTTGCTTCACTATGAATGAGAGAATTTTCAAGTGACACCTCAGGCTCAAAATGGATTAAAGTAAGTAAAAAGAAAACTTTAGGGACATATTCTTTTTTTTTTTAATTGAATCATAGCTGAGTACATTAGTGCAATCAAGGGGTACAATGTGCTGGTTTCATATACAATCTGAATTATTTTCATCAAATTATTTAACATAACCTTCATGGCAATTTCTTAGTTATTATATGAAGATATTTTTATTCTGTATTTAGTAAGTTTCCCCTGTACCCTTCTAAGATGTACCATAGGTGTGGCCCCACCAATTATCCTCTCTCTACCCATCCTGCCACCTCCCCTACGCTCCCTTGCCCCTTTCCCCATATTCTTATGCTATAACTGTGTTATAGCCTTCATATGAAAGCTATAAATTAGCTTTATAATAGGGCTGAGTACATGGGATACTTTTTCTTCCATTCTTGAGATACTTTGCTAAGAAGAATATGTTCCAGCTCCATCCATGTAAACACAAAAGAGGTAAAGTCTCCATCTTTCATTAAGGCTGCATAATATTCCATGGTATATATGTACCACAATTTATTAATCCATTTGTGGGTTGATGGGCACTTGGGCTTCTTCCATGGACTTAGAAATTATGAATTGGGCTGCAATAAACATTCTGGTACAGATGTCTTTGTTATAATGTGATTTTTGGTCTTCAGGGTATATACTAAGTAAGGGAATTATAGGATTGAATGGCAGGTCAATTTTTAGATC
>CAUYON010012265.1:0-50931 GCA_963573935.1 Arctocebus calabarensis | reverse complement strand
AGCATCTCAAGAATGGAGAAGCATGAATCCCATGTACTCAAGTTTGATATGAGGACAATTAATGACAATTATTGACACGGTGGGGGTGAAGGAAGGGGACAGCAGAGAGAGGAAGAATGAGGGAGGGGTGGGGAAAGGAAGAGCAGAGAGAGGGAAGGAGCGAGGGGGGTGGGGTCTTGGGATCTTAGTGTGTGCCACACCTTTTGGGGGCAAAACACGATTGTAAGAGAGACTTTTCCCAACAAATGCAACCAGTGTAACATGGTTTCTTGTACCCTCAATGAATCCCCAACAATTAAAAAAAAAAAATGATAAACATAGGTGGCGCCTGTGGCTCAAGGGAGTAGGGCGCTACCCCCATATGCAGGGGTGGCGGGTTCAAACCCAGCCCTGGCCAAAAACCGCAAAAAATAAAAATAAAAATAAAAAAATAAACATGGGGCGGTGCCTGTGGCTCAAAGGAGTAGGGTGCTGGCTTCATATGCTGGAGGTGGCGGGTTCAAACCCAGTCCCAGCCAAAAACCACAAAAAAAAAAGATAAACCTGGCTTGGCATCTGAACCTCAATAGTTAAGGTGCCAGCCACATACACTGAGGCAGGCAGGTTCAAACCCAGCCCAGGCCTGCTAAACAACAACAACTGCAATTAAAAAAAAAAAATAGCAGAGTGTTTTGGCAGATGCCTATAATCCCAGCTACTTGGGAGGGTGAGGAAAGAGAATTGCTTAAGCCCAAGTTTGAGGTTGGTGTAAGCTGTGATGCCACAATACTCTACCAAGAGCGACATAAGTAGAAAAAAATACGTGTGTGTGTGTGTGTGTGTATACATATATATAAAACAACCGCACCAGCCTCCCCAACACAGTCCTCCTTCTCAATGCCCTTTTATAAAATTCATGTCCACAGATTTATACTGACTATATATTGCCTAGACATGGCTCCCCTGACATTATAAGGGGCTTAAGGGGCAGGAGATAGCTCACAGAAGGCAGCAAACAACTGACAGGGGAGTTTACTTTTTAAACCAAAATGTTTCCACCTTTTCATTTAATTTTAAATGTGAACAACCATATTCTAGCCTCGACATGCCCATGAAGCTGTTTTATAGTCTAGGAAAAAAAGAAGTTTATTTAACATAATGTTCACCATCCACATCTTAACAGTCTGGATGCTGAAGCGTTTTTCATTCGGAGTAATGGTCTTCAGGAGTGAAAATAATACAATTATTATTTAACTACTTGGTCAGCTAAATCATAACCAGAAATGCACTGGTCTGTATTTCATTCACTGTGTCAAAAAAATCTTCGTTCTGGACTATCAACATAGCACTAAATTTTGATCTGTCACTGAAAACAGGTCGCTTCTATTTCTGGCTTATGGCATGGTAACAGGGTACAGCAATTGGCAAAGACAGCTAATATTTCACATTAAATCGCCCCACCTGACCTTCTGAATCAAAAATGGAGGACTCGTGAATAGGAATTATTTATTATGTAAACATTCTCTTTTCTTCTTAAAAAAAAAAAAAGAAAGAAACAAAACCCCTCTTAATCAAAGCATATGAAGAAATAAAATAAAATTCCTGGTTAGAAAATTTGCTGCTATAGTATGGCCACCGAAGGGTGTGGGGTATATCCTCTTAATGAGGGATGAGGGTATGTAAGTGGTCCTTAGGACAACACCAGAACAGGCATTTTAAGGGGAAGAGAAACACAAGATCAAGGGGCAAGCCAGCCACTCTGGGGGTGGCCTCAGCCGGCCCTCTGGCATCCTCTCCCACTAGGCTAGTGTTTCTCAAACTGGGGAGGGAGCTTCATAAAGTAGTTAAACAGCCCCAGCAATTCTCATTTAATTGATGTCAGATGAAAGTGATTCACTCCACTAGATTAGCAAGTGCTAAGAACCCCTGTGGTGTTAAGCCCCACCCTACACAATACCCTTATCTGTTCTAGCCTAAGCACAGAGCCAGCTCAATATTTATTAATAGAACAGATAAAATAATTTTGTTCAGTGCTTGAGAAAACTAGAGAAAAAGATAGGAAGACCATTTGTGGCAGGTCATAAACTAAAGTAGTATTAAAGAGTTTCTCAGACTTGAGTGTACAACAGGATCACGTGGAGGACTTTCACAGCTCAGTGTGTGGAGACTCTGAGGGTTTCTGATTCAGCAGCTCTGTGGTTGGGTCTGAGAATTTGCATTTCTAGAAAGTTCCCAGGTGATGCTGCAGCTCTCAAGACCACACTCTTTAAGAACCACAGCACTCAAAGGGCCAAAACAGCTTAGAAATCTGAGATTAGGTGATGTGTGATAACCTGGGGCTGGACTGGTGACCAAGGATTGTAGAACTATCAACTGCGAAGAAGCTTGCACAAGCCTTCTTTAATTTTCACAGCTTAAGTAACTGAACCATCAAGTATCATGTGTCTACACCATTTGGAATTAACACGTGGCTAGCAAGAACAACAGACTGCCATCAATATCTAAATAAAAATTACAGTACTCTTTCCTAGAAATAAGACCAAGATCAAATTTTCTGAAAGCAACCAGTGGCAGACCCAGGCCAGAAAACAAACCCTCAGCTGCTTGTTAAATCAGCTCAAGCACTAGATTCTACAGCTGTAAAAATACAGTGGTTTTAAATCCAAGCTTCTACGAGCCACCCAAATAGATGCTGTACTAAAATTACTCAGGGTGAGTGCGGGTGAGAACACATGCTTTCTTTATTGCCAGTTAAGATATTTCTTTCTTAAGAGACAAAAGCAAGGAATAAAGAAAATGCCAAGAGCATTAGGTTTTCCTAAGAGGGCACTGGCTGCTGGTTCCCACTAACCCTCTGGCTGCACAGGTCACTAAACAGTGGCACAAAGGGCACCATGACAGTAACTCAGGCAGAGGTTCTCTCTCCATTTCTAGTGATCAGTCCTATGGATTCTAGCCAGCAGCGATAATTCTGAGTGTCAGATAACTGAATACTTGGGGTTGTGAGATAGTTTTCTAGGAGTTTCTGAGGCAGAAATAAACAGGAAATTGTGTGCTCTAGAAAGTACTGTTACTAGGACGACAGTGGCATAAAGATGGTGGCCTCACCCACACAACAAGGATCAAATCTTACTTGTACATACAGAGTGGTTCTAAAGTGTGGTACTTGTGTAGTGGCATTCCCTGGGAGCTTGTCAAACTCTCAAGTCCCTCTCCACTCCCAAACCTATTAAAAGCAAAGACTGCATGAGGTAGTAGGGGGTGGAGGGAGGCCACATTGTAACCTTCATTTTACCTACAAAGTCCCATGTTAAAAATTCTGATGTGGATAAAGCTTAAGAGATACTGACATTGAGTTTTAGGGTCCTCAAAGAACCTGCCTTACCTTTTCTTGGGACACTCCAACAACCATGTAGGTAAGAAAGTACCATCCCATTTTAAAAATTAGGGACCTGAACTGAGACAGCCAATAGAAGCCTAAGGAGACATAAATGAAACAACAGATCCTGGAACAGAAAAAGGACATTAGGGGAAAACTACGGATATCTGAATGAAGTATAACCACTTCAGTTACTCAACTTGGTTCATTAACTATAACAAATGTACTCCACTAATATAAGATGTTAATAATAGGAAAAGCCAGGCATAGGAACATGTCAAGATTGTATTATCTTTGTCATTTTTGTGTAAATCAAAACCTATTCTAAAATAAGTAAAATGTTTTAAAACAGTAGGAATGTGATGCTCTGAGACACTTATTAAAGATGACACACACAGATGGCATCTGTGGCATTTTTTTCTGGTATGTTTAAAATACCTCTGAAATATTTTATAATATATTTCCTAATTTTAAACCATAACAATTATTTATACTCATACTTTTTTCCTTTTCTGGAAAGTGCTTCTTTAGATAAAGATGCTGTGAGGCTTGACACAGGCCTGAGACACAGCCCCATCCCCCCAGGAGCCTCTCTGTGCCGCCCTCCTGTATTGGAGCTCTGTCAGCATAAAGGGGCCCGCTCTGCTCTCAGGATGATCTCTAAAGGGCAACTGTGACGGGGGGGGGGGACTTAGGGCTCCTCCATCTCCTGGCTTTCCATCTCTGGCTCTCCTCTCCCTCCACACCCACAACCTTCTATGTTTCCTACATCTAATCCCAAAGCACCCAAATCTCAGCCAGCCCTCTTCCTATAGAGGCCGAGAGCTGCCTCTGAGTGCTACTCCTCTAAACAGAACGCCAGTTAAAGGGAAGCATTGATCCCCTGAGCCCCACAGGGTGAACTCGGGGTGGGGGTGGGGGGGGAGAAGACTGTCCACGCTTCACGCCCAGCTACCCGGCCATTCACCTACGTCCTTCCTGGCTGCAGACTGGTTTGATCAGAGGTCAAGCTCATCCCTCTCGCTCGTGCCCTCTGACTGAGCGATGCTTGTGAGGCCAGGCTGGAGTTCTTGATGTCACACTATAATTTATTTACTGCTTTCTTACACTGTCTGACCTCTGAAGGAGTTAAAAACAGGTGGTGAAACCGCTGGAATAGGATTCAGGGGAAACAGAGCTAAGAGGCCTAGACAACCCATAAACTGAATTTTAATCCCTGGAATAGTGGGACATTCACAGCTGCCCACACGATCCTGAGGCTGGTTATTTTCACTGCACTGTTTTAATGCCAACACCGAGGAATGTGCGTGGCAGCCAGCCCTCCCCTGACACCTTTGCCTTGGGTCTCACCCAGAACAAATGAGTGAGGATGCAGAGAGAGGGGCCAAGGGACCTCATTTGCAAGGTCCAGAAACAACACTGAAAGCTTACTGGTCTGTTTCTAGAACAAACAGGTCAACATCATGTGCCTCCTGTCCCCTCCCTGCCCTCACCGCTGTTACCTCATTCCCACTGCTCTCCCTCCACGCCACAGTGGATCAAACCCAACCCCTCCCTAAAGCACCCGTTCTCGGCCCAAATGTAGCCCAGGGAACACTGCAACATTCATTCTTTCACTCAACAAATATCTATTCAATACCTGCCATTTGTCAGATACTGTTCTAGACACTAGAAATATAGCAGTGAACAAAAAAGGAAACCCCTCTGGATGGGGTTGGCATTCTGGCAAGGGAAAGGGCCGAAAAGAACCTAAGTAGTCATGTGCTGCTATGACTACCGTGTCGGGTGGTAACTACTAGGAAAAAAATAGACCAGGGGATGAGAGGCTGGAGAGTGACAACTGTCCTGGTCCCTCAATTGGCACTTAGCTCATGCTATTATTTAACTGGGTTGGTCAGCATTTTTGTATTGCCTCTTCAGCTAGATACTCTATGTTCTGTAAGGACAGGGGCTGTTTTAGGCTTCCTTTAGCATAGGATTGTGCATGTAGTACATGTTCAACAAATTCTGCTGCATGAAAGAACTTATACAGTGTGTCCCTAAAATTCATGTGCAATTATACATTGCACACAAACTTTATAGCCACTCTGTATAATGCAGCTGATTCATATTTTAGAAGCTTAAGCCTTTCAGGTACAAAGGGTGGAGCCAGATGTAGTGAGTTATTCATTTTGCACCTAGCGATCCAGGGGCTGTGCCCTGGGCACTCCTGACATCTTGCCCTGGTGATGTACACGCTGGTGAAAAAGAGCACTGCAAGACAAGCGATCACTTCTAGGAAGGGAACAAGTAGGGAGATGAAAAGGAGAACAAGGTCGGAAAAGCAGCTGTTCAGCCAAGGGCCAGGGGAGCTGACTAAGGCAGAGGCCTGGAGGTGGGAGCAGGCTGGGCAAGCTCCAGCGACTGTGTTAGTGTTGGATGGGGCAGACGAAGGGCAAGAGCCAGCTCCCACAGGCACTCACGGGCCACTGTAGGGAGTACGGGTTTTATTCTAAGTGCAACAGGGAAGACGCACAAGACTCTAAGCAGGAGAGAACATGAAATTTATGTGAGGAAGATCACTCTGACAAGACAGCCCCAGAATCAGTGCGACCACAGGTCACAGTGGGTCAGGGACAATGCCAGTTTATGCTTTTGCCCCAGTGTAATTATTACTAGCACCCTATTTACTCTCCATTCCACAACCTGACCACATCTGGGCTACAAAGGCATGTAAGGGCAGCAACCTCTGTGGTGACCTTAGCAACATTTTTTTTTTTTTTTGCAGAATGAAGAAACATTTACAAGGCCATCCTGTCCTGAACTCCTTATTGTAACTAACAGGATTCGATCTTCTACAAAATCTGGCACTCTCCGGACAAATCCTATCCTGATGTGACATAGTCTACAGTGAAAAATTAAGCCTCTCTTCTAGCATAATCATAAAAAGGTTCTACTGTATTCCATTTTTTTTAGAGACAGGAAGAAGAGAAAATTCTATAAACTTCTCTCCATGATGTATTCCACATTTCACAGCTGCTGTGAAGGGAAAACTTTTCCACAGATCAAATCTAAAATTGTCATGGCTCAGTTGGAGACTGCCCTCACTTGATAGGGACAGAAGCAGCCAGTCATTGCTCTCTGCCCAGAGATCCTAAGAGGCCTGTTGTTGAAGAAGCCTGCCGAAGTCAGCTCCGAGGAGCTCCAGGTTACATAACCCTGTTTCTCTAACCTCTCCTCTCAGGCCTTATTTTTCGAATGTTCAGTCATCCTCTGTTCACCCTTGCCAAGTTCTTTGCACTGACACAGTACTTCTAAAGTTATATTCCAGAAGCCCTCTGCTATTTTCCTGACCAAATCTTTCCAGAAGCTTCAAATCTGTTCTCCTCTGCATCTAAACCACGGGAAGCTTTGCAAACTGTACTACACCTCCGGTTTCGCCTCCACCTGTCCGCCTCCCACCAGACCACCTATAGAGAGGATTAAGCACAATCTTACCACATCTGGGCTACAAAGGCACACATGGGTGGTGAATTCTATGGGCTTAGATTATACACCCTTCTCATGTTCCGTCTTAGAATCACAGTGTCAAGGCAAGAGTGACCCTAGCAACATTCTTTTCATTTAGTAGATTTATTGAAGGTTGATCTCAGAAACAGCTCACAGAAGGGATGGAGCTGGCACAAGGGCCTGCTCTGCTAGCCCTCCACCCACTTCAGGGTACTGTCGCCATCCTCCAGCTGGTTTAAATTGACCTGTACGTCCATCACTTTTTCTACCCCCTTCTTGATTTTCTTTAGCTTAAGGGCAGGGAATATATATAACAGGCCTTTGTTTTATTTACAACATGGAATCTTCCACGTAAACAGAAGACTCCTGTAGATACTGTTCAGGCTGAACAATTGTCTGAATGGATGCTCAAGGCTCCTCCTTGGTTTGTTTATGACACAGATACGCAAACAAGAGTAACCAGCCTTTAGGGGTCAGGGACATCACAGGCTCTGGGAACAAACAGACGCCACTCCAAACCCAGGCCATGCCATTAGTTTGATTGATTGTGGGAAAGGTATTTTTCATCTTGCTCCACCAGAAAAATATACCTACCTCTATCTTAGGGCTAAATCAGCTTATATGTATATTGCACTTGAAGACTCAGCAGACTAGGTTCTTTCCTGAGCGCCATTTCCCTGTCTTGTGCTTGCTTGGCCTGGTTAATACAAGTTCCAGCCTTTCCCCCACATAAGTCAAGCTTTTACATTAAAAAAAAAAAAAGAAACAAACAAACAAAAAAAAGTACTGTTCTTGTCAGAGGCATCCTTTTTTTCCTCATCCTGAACTACTTAAAGCTCCCCTTCCTTAAAAGATAAAACAATGCCATAACTTACATCCTTTTGCAAATTTTAAAGTAGACTGCTGAGACAACATCTTTAAAAACGGGGGAATTCATAAGATTATTTGTGACATGAAGTTAAAGTTAGGAAAGTATTTAATTTTTGAGAGAAAACGAATACCCTTCTGATGAGGTGTGAGTCACTGGAAAACTGCACAGGGAAAATTAATAGGAAATGCAGTCTGGGGGTAACACTGCCGCAGAAGGAAATGGGCGAGGCAAGCAGTATCCTCCCCGAGTCTCCCTCTTAGGATTCAGAAACTCAGGGAAGCACATTTTTAATTCTGTAACACCACAACCAATACCATACTGACATCTTGTGGTTACAAGTCTCATGACACGTAGACGGTCCAAAGCAAACACTGACAAGCATATTAATATTGCTGCCATCTCTCCACTTCACAGCATTTTCTCAATTGCAAGCTCATCATGTTGACACCGTGAAAGCAGCAGTGAGGAGAGGAAGCTGCTGCTCAGTTGTGACACTAGCATCTGTGCCCCACTGCACCAGGACCTGTGCCTCTAACACAGGTTGTTATTTTCAAGCATTTGCAACTCTTAGCTAAGCCCTTCTACCTATCTGGCACCTGAAACATCTTTAGGAAAGTTACTAAAAGGTATTGGTTGTTTAAAAATGAAATGAAAACTACAGCTGGAGCTTTCAAATACCAACCAAACTTCCTCCTCGTGAAGTCTAAGAGAGGAAAGCAGGAAATAGAAAAATAACCTGGTTCTCTGGAATTTCAAAATTAAATTTCTATTCACAACCATACCCTGGAGCTACTCAGTAATGGATGTATGCCAGAAATCCTCCCTGTCGCTGAGTCCCAAGTGGTACAGAGTGTTGACTGCATTCAAAGCACAGGGAGGACACCAGTGCACTCCAGAGGACCCATCGTCCAACAGGAGGTGGACAGGGCCCCAATGACCATGAAGCAAAGGAAAAGTGGAGGGGTGGCCAACAAGAGCCAACAGAGTTCTGGTGTGGGAGACACCAAGAAAGGCTCCAGATGACGGGAGCATTTTATCTGTTAGGACAAGTAGTGGGGGACAAACAAAGACACGTATGAGGGCATTTATAGCAAGGGAGTAAAGTAATGAACATTCTAACAAATGGACCAACTCTGCTACAATGAACAGGGTCAGCCCCACGGCTGTTCCCACCTGCCCTCGAGGTGTGGCTCTGGCTTCTGACACCAAAAGGAGCATAAAACTATCTTATGTTTTTTTAAATATGCTTTTTGTTAATAATAACAGATGACCATAGAAAAAGTGGAAGAATTATAAGATTATAGAAATAAAAGTTACCCATGATAAACAATGTACACATAGTTCAGCTTGGGCATTTTGCTGTATTATCTTTTTTGCATTTGTTTTTAAAGCACAAAGTAGGACTTTAAGTCCTAGGCCCATTACTTCCTATCTATCTGACCCTACTCCCTGAGCTAGAAAACTTCATTTCCTGGCTTGGTGCCTGTAGCACAGTGGTTATGGTTACGACGCCAGCCATATACACCAAGAGTGGCTGGTTCAAACCTGGCATGGGCCAGCTAAACGACAATGACAACTGTAATAAAAAATAGCCGGGCATTGTGGCAGATGCCTGTAGTCTCAGCTACTTGGGAGGCTGAGGCAAGAGAATTGCTTAAGCCCAAGAGTTTGAGGTTGCTGCGAGCTGTGACGCCATGGCACTCTACTCAGTGAGACTCTGTCTCAAAAAAAAAAAAAAAGAAAAAGAAAAAGAAGAAAACTTCATTTCCTTTATCTGAAAAGCAGGGATGATATTTCCTACCTTGCACTGCAGTTTTGAGAAATAAACGTAATAGTGCGTAAAAGTGATGACTTTGGTACACACACTCAGGACACACAGATGAGAATGGTGTCAATAGCTGCAGGCGTGGAGTGACAGGTAGGAGGGGCCACTGCCACGTGCTGACGGGTACACTGGTGTCCTCCATGTGCTCTGATTTCAGGGAGGCGAGACGGCATGGATGGAGGACAGCCAAGGACATGGTGGCTGGGGATCAAGGTGGAAGGACTGGGAGGGACGGAGGCTACTGGCTGGACTCTGCGCTCCGAGCACATCCCCTGACTATTTAATCACTTGGTTTCTCACCTCTTTATATTCCCCCTTACCTAAGAGGCCAGCTCAGCTTCTTGAAGGCATGTACCACATCTCATCACATGTGTGGTAGAGGGCCAGGGGTATCACAGACACTCGCTCAGCATTTGGCCTGGCCCCTTACTGTGCTAGGTCACTTTTGGAAAATTAATCACCCTCTCTGTTGCTTTGCAAGTTCCTCTTTCATAAAATTCAAAAAGTAACAGTATCTGCTCCTTTGGCTGCTATGAAGACCAAATGCAAGTGAAGTGACAAGTGACATGAGAAAGACTCGATAAAGCATTACTGCTATCAGAGCCTCACCTGCTGGCATCCTGTCTGGCCGACTTCATAGAAACCATCAAATTCATTTCTACAAAGTCCAGTTTCACAGACCTGAGGATATGCTTATGATAAATCAGGGAGGACTGCATGTTGCCACAAAAATATTTTTAAGGGCTTTTTCAATAAATTGGTTTATCATCCTAATTTCTTAGAATTATGTAACTCCCCACTTCTTAAGTGTAGTTTCCAAAAGTACACCATGGCAGCACAGTCCTTAACTGCTTTTCCAGAAAAAATCTTTTTAAATTTCCACCAAAAAGAATGCAGTTGGCACCACCTCATCCCCAAAGTCCTAACAAATGGACCAACTCTGCTACGATGAGCAGGGTCAGCCCCATGGTGTTCCCACCCACCCTTGAGGTGTGGCTCTGGCTTCTGACACCAAAAGGAGCACAAAACTATCTTCTTCTTTTTTTTTTTAAATAACATTTATGCTTTGTATTAATAACAGATGACCATAGAAAAATTGGAAGAATTAGAATATTATAGAAAATAAAAGTTACCCATAATAAATGATGTAAACACAGTTCAGCTTGTGCATTTTGCTATATTACCTTCTAGTCTTTTTTGCATTTTTTTTTAACAAATGGTATCAGTCTTTGCCTTTCACTTATTATAATCTAAAGATTTTATTTAATATTTCACTATGCCTAAAACTTACTAAACACCCATTTAGTACATAAAGCTGCGCTTGATGCTAAGAGGTACTGAAAGACACTTGTGAAGACCCTGTCCTCCAGACGTCTGTGCTTTAGCTGAGGATACAGGCCAAAATAAGTAACAGTATACAGTAATGACTGAAGAAAGTAAACAAAAAACACCTGCAAGGGGTTCAAACCCAGACAAGATTACCTAGCCTAGAATGTTCTGTAGGGGACTTAATGAAGCAAGAAAGGTAAGAGCCCAACCATGATAATTCTATGGATAATTTTTAATTGCCAATGACTCTTTAATTTACCCTACTTTCCTCAATATACAGAGAATGGCAGACTCACTGGACTCCTTCCCATTGCCATGCCTTTGCTATTATGGACAAAACTCAGCTCCTGCAAAAGCTCTTTTTTCGAAATACCACAAATAAGTACAAAAGTATTTCAAAGCAATTTTTCAATTCTGCTTTTAATTTGTGAGGAAAACCAGAGCTTTGAGTGAAAAATCAACAAGCTATTTGAAGAAACAAAAGTAAATTCTGAATTTCAGATTCCTGGTGTTTAAATATACCTAATGTAAGAACAAGCAAGAATCTATTCCACACATGATATTGAAATTTGGAACCACTTGGAAACCAAGCTTAATTCCCAAGAAGAGAATGTCCCAATGTAACCTGCTTGTTTATTTAGGAAATACTGGTAAGTATTTTGGAGTTGTGTTAGAGAGGCCAGCATTGGGCCAGGTGCTGGATACAGAGGTGAAACGAACCAGATGGACCAGTCCCTGCCCTCATGGAGTGCATGGTTTAGAAGCAGGGGGGCTAACAAGCAAACAGACAATTACAACCCAATGTGATAAGCACTAGCGTTGAATTAAGTCACATTAGGGACTGCAGAGGCCATGGATAAATGCTAAGAAATGAGCATCTAGGCTCAGCGCCTGTGGCTCAACAGGCTAAGGCGCTAGCCACATACACCTGAGCTGGCGGGTTCGAATCCAGCCTGGGCCCACCGAACAATCATGACGACTGCACCCAAAAAATGGCCGGGTATTGTGGTGGGCGCCTGTAGTCCCAGCTACTTGGGAGGTGGAGGCAAGAGACTCGCTTGAGCCCAGGAATTAGAGGTTGCTGTGAGCTGTGATGCCACAGCACTCTACCCAGGGTAACAGCTTGAGGCTCTGTCTCACAAAAAAAAAAAAAAAAAAAAAAAAAAAGACCATGACATCAGAATATGGTCAGGGGGAAGAATATAGCAAGGGCACTGAGGAATTATGGAATAATTAGGGAAACTATCAAAATCTGGAGAAAGCTAACTTTCAGTAGACTATTCTCCAAAGACCCTTTCTGGCTTATTTCCTGGGTAAAGAGATCTTCTACTCATAGTATGTTCAACCTAATCAAGAATATCTCACTTTAAACAATTATGAAACCAATATATAATCATACATTCATACGAATGATAAAACAAAACTATAGTCCAGAAAGAAGGAGGGAAGAGGAGAGAGAGGGGAGAAGAGGAGGGAGGCTGGGAGGAGGGAGGGTATTTGGTGGGAACTCACCTAACGTTCACAATGCAATGGTACATTCCAAAACTATTAAGAGGAGAGTATAAATGTCTTACCACAACAAATAAGTGAGGAGATGGTTATGTTAACAAGTTTGATGTAAGCTTTCCACATTGTATATCAAATCAGCACATTGTACCCAATAAATGCATTAATATACACAGTTATGATTTAATAAAAATAAATAAATAGGCCCGGCACCTGTAACTCGGCAGCTAGGGCACCAGCCACATACACCGGAGTTGGTAGGTTCGAACCCAGCCTGGGCCTGCCAAACAACAATGACAATTACAACAGCAACAACAAAAAAATAGCCAGGCATTGTGGGGTGCCTGTAGTCCTAGCTACTTGGGAGGCTGAGGCAAGAGAATTGCGTAAGCCCAAGAGTTTGAGGTTGCTATGAACTGTGATGCTATAGCACTCTACCGAGGGGAACATAGTGATACTCTGTCTCAATAAATAAATAAATATCTGGAATGGAAATTACAGGTACACGTATGCCTTACCTTGAGCTAAGTCAGTTACTCACTCTGATTGTTAAATATGCTCTCCCATTTCATTGTTTCTAGGCATCAGAAATCCTTACGAGCTTTGGGATTTTTCTCTTATAGAATACTGAAGAGAAAAAAATAATTGACTTCATTGTTGTTATCTTTTATCAAATAGCATATAATCTGTACTAACTTGGTGGGAAATTCTGCCAGTGAACAACTTGATTGTTTTAAATGACCAAGCCCCACTTGAAATTGCACACTAAATGTTCTTACTCTTAAGATTCTCTATGCCCCCACTTTCTTATAGATTAACAGTGTCTGTACAGATGCTTTGATTTATAGTTTAATTTAAATATTTTCCTGGCTTGACACCCGTCACTCAGTGGTTAGGGTACCAGCCACATACACGGGGGTGGGCAGATTCAAAACCAGCCTGGGCCAGCTAAAAACAATGACAACTGCAACAACAACAACAAAAATAGACAGGTGTTGTGGCAGGCAACTGAGGTTCCAGCTACATGGAAGGTTTCAGCGAGAGAATTGCTTAAACTCAAGAGTTTGAGGTTGCTGTGAGCTGTGATGCCACAGCACTCTAGTGAGGGTGACAGTTAGATTCTGTCTCAAAATATGTATATATTTTCCGGGGTGATGCCTGTGGCTCAGTGAGTGGGGTGCCAGCCCCATGTACTGAGGGTGGCGGGTTCAAACCTGGCCCTGGCCAAACTGCAACAAAAAAAAAATCTGGGTTATGATGGGTGCCTGTATTCCCAGCTGCTTGGGAGGCTGAGACTAGAGAATCGCCCAAGAGCTGGAGATTGCTGTGAGCTATGATGCTACGGCACTCTACTGAGGGTGACAAAGTGAGACTCTGTCTCTAAAAAAAAAAAAAATTACATATATATATTTTTTCCTAACATATACTGAGATGAAAAATCACTCTAACATATATGTGATTTAAAATGATTGAATGTAATACAGTGTTCATGCCAAAATATGTTTATGGCTTTAAAAAAATTTAGTGGAAATGTCTGTTTAGTTTTCTTGCCCATTATTTATTTATTTATTTATTTATTTTTGAGACAGAGCCTCAAGCTGTCACCCTGGATAGAGTCCCTTGGCATCACAGCTCACAGCAACCTCCAACTCCTGGGCTCAAGTGAGTCTCTTGCCTCCGCCTCCCAAGTAGCTAGGACTACAGGCGCCCACCACAACGCCTAGCCATTTTTTTGGTTGCTGCTGTCATTGTTGTTTGGTGGGGCCCGGGCTGGATTCAAACCCCCCAGCTCAGGTGTACATGGCTGGCGCCTTAGCCCATTGAGCCACAGGCGCCGAGCCATCTTGCCCATTGATTTTTTTTTTTTTTTAAGGAGTGAGGGCTCCAGAACTGTCTAGGACAGTGATTTTTCAACTGGTGTGTCATGAAATTTTTTTTGTATCTTGTTTGGGATTCATTGAGGTTACAAAGAATTAGGTTACACTGAGTGCATTTGTTAGATAAAGTCCCTTTTAGAATTTTCTGTTTTCTTGATACTGAGTTGAAAGCATTTTATGTATTTCGGAAATTAACCCACTTTCTGATGTATGACTTGCAGCTATTTTCTCCTAACCCATGGGTTGTCTCTGCACCCTATTGGTTGTTTCCTTTGCTACACAGAAGCTTTTTAGTTCAGTAGAATCCCATTTACCTCTTTTTGCTTTTGTTGCCTGTGTATGGGGATTCAAGTCCAAAAAAATCACTGCCAAGACTAATGTCATGTAGTTTTCTCCCTGTTTTCTTCTAGTAGTTTTAGAGTTCTGGTTTTACATTTAAGTTTTCAATCCATTTTGAGTTGATTTTTGTAGATTATGTGATATAAGGGTCCATTTTCATTCTTCTGCTTGTGGAAATCCAGTTTTCCCAACATGGAAAAGACTGTCCTTTTCCCATTGTGTGTTCTTGGTATCTTTGTTGAAAATCAATTGAATGTACCTGCATAGATTCATTTCAGGGCTTTCTATTCTATTCCATCTGTCAATGTGCCATGCCCCCCAAACTAAGCTATTTGGATTGCTGTCACTTTGAAGTTTATAGTTTGAAATCAGATGGTGTGACATGTCTAGTTTTACTCTGCTCATAATTGCCTTGGTTAATGGGTATTTTTGTGGTCCAAGTGAACTTTTGGATGTTTTTCTATTTCTATAAAAATAGATTTTTTTTTTCTGCCCCACCAATTCACATTGTGATTTTAATTGAGATTGCATTGAATCTGTAGATTGGTTTCAGTAGCATGGACATTTTAGCAATATCAATTCTTCTAATTTATGAACACAGACTATCTTTCAGTTTGTATCTTCTTCAACCTATTTCATCAACATATTACTAATGAAATAATAGTTTTCAATGTACAGGTTGTTTGTTTGTTTTTCTTTTGAGACAGACTCTGTTGCCCAAAGCCAGAGTGCCATGGTGTCAGCCTAGCTCACTGCAATTTCAAACTCCTGGGTGCAAGTGATTCTCCTGCCTCAGCTTCCCAAGTAGCTGGGACTCCAGGTGCCCCCCCCCACGCCCAAATACATTTTCTATTTTTAGTAGAGATGGGATCCTGCTCTTGTTCAGGCTGTTCTCAAACTCCTGAACTCAAGGGATTCTCCCACCTCAGCCTCCCAGAGTGCTAGGATTGCAGGCATGAGCCACCACACCTGGCTTTCAATATATAAGTCTTTTGTCTCCTAGGTTAAGTTTATTCCTGCATAGCTTATTTTATTTTTATTTTTTTGGTAGCTATTGTAAATATGATCTCTTGATTTCTTTTTTGGATAGTTCACTGTTGGTATATAAAAATGCTCTTAGGGCAGCGCCTGTAGCTCAGTGAGTAGGGCACCGGCTCCATATACCAAGGGTGGAGGGTTTGAACCTGGCCCGTCCAGCTAACAAGAACAAAAAAAGAAATGCTGCTAGTTTTCTATGTGGATTTTGTATCCTATAACTCTACAGAATTTTTTTATTTGTTCTAACAGTTTTTTTTGGAGGGGTAAGTGTGTAGAGTTTTCCATATATAAAATCATGCCTACCCAATTATTTTGACATGTCCTTAAAAAAAATCATGTTATTGGCAAATAGTGACAATTTCACTTCCTTTTTTATTATTTGGGTGCTTTTTATTTCTTCCTTTTGCCTAATTCCTCTAGCAAAGACTTCCAATACTATGTTGAGTGGGAATGGCAAGAGTGGGCATCCTTGTCTTGCTCCAGATCTTGGAGGAAAGGCTTTAATTTTTTAACATTGAGTCTAATATTAGCTGTGAGCTTCTCATGGATAACTTTTATTGTGTTGAGGTACATTCCTTTTATACCTAATTTGGTGATAGTTTTTATCATGAAGAGATGTTGAATTTTGTTGAGTGTTTTTTCTGCTTCTGATGTGGTAATCTTATGATTTTTGTCTTTTGTTCTGTTAATGTGATGTATGACATTTGTGAATTTGTGTATGTTTTCCCATTCCTGAATCCTAAGAATAAAGAAATTTCTCAAAAGAAGATATACAGATGGCCAACAGGTGTAGGAAAACACACTCAATATTGCTGGTCATTAGAGTAATGCAAATTAAAATCACAATGAGTTATCATCTCACACCTGTCAAATGGCTTTTATTAAAGAGATGAAAGATAAGTGTTGTCAAGGATGTAGAGAAAAGGGAACCCTGTAGACTGCTGGTGGGAATATAAATTAGTACAGCCATTATAGAAAACAGTACGGAGGTTCTTCAAAACACTAAAAATAGAATTACCATATGATTTGGAAGTCTAACTTTTGGGTATTTACCCCAAAGATTTGAAATCAGTTTTTCAAAGAGATGTCTGTATCCCCATGTTCATTGCAGCACTATTCACAATAGCCAAGTTATCAAATCAACTTAAGTATCCATCAGCAGATGAAAAAATAAAAATGCCATTTATATACAATGTCACATATATATATATCTATATGTGGTATTCACCCTATATATATGTTTTATATATATATAAGTTATATATATATATGTATGTATATATACATGTATATATTATATAATATATCTATCCCCAATGGGGATATTTCCTTACACAAAGAAGGAAATTTTGGCATCTATGACAACATGGATGGACTTGAAGAATATTGTGCTAAGTAAAGGAAATCAGGCACATAGAGACAAATACTGCAAGTTCTCACATATATGTGGAATCTAAAACATTTGAACTCATAAAGATGGAGAATAAAATGGTGATTACAGAGGCCAGGGATTGGGAAGAATGGGAAAATTCACGTTTAAAAGCTACCAAATCTCAGTTAGACAGGAGGAGTTTTTTATTGTTTTGAGTTCTGTTGCACAGAATGGTGAATCTAATTAGTACATGTGAAAATTGCTAAGAGAGTAAATTTTACATGTTCTCACCACCAAAGAGGTTAAGTATTTTAGGTGATGGATGTGTTAATGAGCTTGGTTTGATTATTTCACATTGTATTCCATAAATTACAGCATCATTTTGTATCCCATAAATTTATACAACTGTCAATTTACAATAAAAAAGGAAAAAAGTTAAGCAGGGAAGGGGATTTATTGGCTCAGAGAGCTTAAGTGCGAGGTCAGTATGCGAGGTTAAGTATGTTGGGATCAGGCATCATCAGCACTCTGCCTTCTTGCCATATGTAGCTCTGTTTTTATTCTTTCTCAGTCAAGCATTCTTTAACATAAGCAAGATTGCTCCTGACTACTTCATATTCACATTCTACCAGCTTAATCACCCCAATACAAAGAATGAGTATTTCAGCGGAAAAGCCCAAAGGAAGGCTTTCACTTACCCAGGTTAGGCTCACATGCTCATCCCTGTGGGTAGAGGTAGATAACAGGCAGAGACACCTACACTACACTATAGGAAAGAGGTTCTCTGTGGGAAAGAATACTATCAGGAAAGGATGGAAAGGCTGTAGGGCAGACAAATACAACAAACCCAACTCGTTCAATTATGTTGTCATCCTTCAAATCTAACTTAGAGAAATCTCCCTATCTCTTACGTACTGCTCTGGTCACTGGAGATATTTTATGAGAAGGAGGTTGGAGAAAGTTTGCTTGGAAGACAAAATAGTATCCTTTACTAGTCAATCATGGTCAATGGAAATTCTCAGTAGTGTTTCATACTGTGGACTATTTCTGCCACCCTGAAACATTTTCCTCTTGGTTGCATAACATCGTGCATACTTTCACTGCGCTTCCTTAAGGGCAGCTGCTTCTCAGTCTTCTTGATTGCTTCTCCTCAACGTCTCAATTTTGAGTTACCAACATTTTGTCCTGAGCAGCCTTCTCTTCTCAAAGATCTCATTGAGTCTCATGGCTTTAAATATGTGTATAGGCCAATGACTTCTATTTTATTTTTTATTTCAGATTTATACGAGGGTACAAAATTTTAGGTTACATAGTTTTTATTTGTAAGGTAAAGTTCAAGTTGTAGTGGAGCCTTCACCCAGGGGGGTGAGCACCCTCACACTGCAACTTGGTGAGATCCTACCAATTGTCCTCCCTTCCCCCTCCCTCTTGGTTGACTATATCTGTGCTTTTCATCCATGTGGGTGTGTAGTAGTTTTTATATTGGTTTCATATTAATATTGAGTACATTGGATACTTGTTTTTCCATTCTTGTGATATTCTTCTAAAAATCACAAGAATGATTCTTGTGAATCATTCCATCCAGATAAATACAAAAGATGCAAAGTCTCCATCTTGTCTTATGACTGAATAGTACTCCATGGTATACATATACCACAGTTTGTTAATCACGGATTGATGGGCATTGGGTTGCTTCCATGTCTTAGCAATTATGAATTGAGCTGCAATAAATATTCTTGTGCAAATGTCCTTGTGGAAAAATGATTTTTTTTTTCTTCTGGGTAGATAACCCAGTAATGGGATTGTAGGATCAAATGCAAGATTAATTTTTAGTTCTTTGAGAATTCTTCATACTTCTTTCCATAAAGGTTGTATTTGCGATCCCACTAGCAGTGCAAAAGTGTTCCCTTCTCTCTACATCCATGCCGGCATTGGTGGTGGATTCACTGATGACTTTTAAATCAACATCATTAATTTTCTCCTGAGCATTTCTAAGCATTTCCTGTGGAGCTCTATACTTTAATATCTACTCGCCTTTTGGCATTTCCACATGAATACCTAAAAGCCATGTGAAAATTATTAATAGCATGACTTCTAACCACACTTCTGACTTCTTTTAACATTAAACCCTCTCTTTCCTCAGTTTCCCTTCAACTTAATAGTTCCTTCCACTATCCATTTATTTCCTCAAACCAAAAAATTTAGAAATTCCCCTTGATTTCTCTTTCCCTCACTCCTAACGTCCACTTCATCATATGTTCTTTCAAATCGACTTGTAAAACATATCCTAAATCTATCCATTTCTACCCATCATTGATACTACCATCCTAATTCACGTTGTCATCGTCTTCTAACTTGTGTCTCTGCTTATACACTGGACGTTTTATTTTATAATGTCGTCTCCATGCTGTAGCCACAGTGAGCTTTGAAAGCATAAATAGGTTAAGTAATTTCCTGTGTAAAACTCTCCAGTAGTTTCCCAGTTTACTCCAAACTTCTTTTTTTTATTTGTAAATATTGTACAAATTGTAATAGCTTAAATAAATTGTATATATGGCCAAATAAAAACTTGCATTAACATTGGTGAGGCTTGTGTCAGCACATCAGTGTGTCAGGCTCCATTTCCTTGCTGAGGCTGTAGACTTGAGAATACCCTGGGGAATCTCCTGGAGTGAGGGTTTTGTGTAACCCAGCACTATCTTTGGGGAGAATGTTGATCATGAATTAATTAGGAAGATGTGCCCACTTTACAAATAGAATAACAGCCTCCAAAGAAGCTTAATACAATGCCTTAAGTCTGAAATCAAACAGGAGAGCCAGGATCTGAAAGCTTAGCCAGTTTGATGCTATAGTGTGGTGGGTACTCAGGCCTTTTACCGGTAACCCCAAGGACAGGGCAAGTGTCAAGGCTAATTGGGTGGGATGGGATGGTAGGGGCTAACGGCCACCTTGATTCTAGGTCAGCAGGCTGGGGAGGATGGCCCTATGCTGGGCTTTGAGGAGCTCCCAGGCACTCTCTGGTGATCAGGCCAGGCAGAGCTAATCCCTTAACATCTGGGAGCTGGAAACTATGAGGTCCAGTCTGTTCTGGAATGGGCCTTCTATCTCTCAGAAAGATCCCAGGGAGCTGAGGTTGGCACTCTGTGACTCCATGTTCAGCAGTGCATTTGGAACTTAAGACCCTCAGGACCCAGGCCTGAGAAATCTGTGTTCTCCAAGCTGGATGTGGCCTAGAGAGCAAGGGCTCAGTAATGTTTACAACAGTGAGCCTTAGAGGACCAAGGAAGGAACGCATCTAGTAGGTCAGTCCTGGACTACTGTATCCTAAATTTGGTTGGGCTACTTCTTCCATGCAAGGACAACCCCTAGAATCTGAATAGCTGAGCACAAGGAACCCTAATGCAGGAACAGGCCAAAGTGTGGAGGAGAACAGCAGCTAACACTCCCACCTCCTGGAGGTCCCTGGGTCTGGCTTAGTAGCCAGGTGGATGCTGGTTCGAGGGCACCACAGAATAGCCTGGAACAAGGTAGCCGCCATCTTGGGTGGTTCCACCCTACTCCAAACTTCTAATCCCAGCTTTTCAAACTTTTGATGGCCCCTGCTCGTTATTTAGGCCTTATCCACTTTGCTCCAGCCCAGTGGACCTTCCCTCCCCACCTTTTTTTAACACACCACTTTGATTTTTCACTTTACATTTTTGCACTAGCTCTCCCTGCGCCAGAGCAATAATTTTCAGGGCACATTGGTGTGCTGTGAGAGAATCTTGGGTGTGCCACAAACACCCAATGATCATTAAAGATCATTGTGGGTTTTTTTTGAGACAGTCTCAAGCTGTCATCCTGGGTACAGTGCCATGACATCACAGTTCACAGAAACCTCAAACTCTTGGGCTTAAGCGATTCTCTTGCCTCAGCCTCCCAAGTAGCTGGGACTACAGGCGCCTGCCACAACACCTGGCTATTTTTTTTTGTTGTTGTTGCAGTTGTCATTGTTGTTTTAGCTGGCCTGACCTGGGCTCTAACCCCCAGCCTCGGTATATGTGGCTGGTGCCCTTTCCCACTGAGCTATGGGCGCTGCCAAAGATCATTAATTAAATTATTTTCAAAAGAAGTTCCAAGCATAGTAAGTATATTCTTTTTTTTCTGCTCCTTTTTTTTTGATGAACACAATTTAAGCGTGCCGCAAAAGTTTAGCAATAGGTTCGAGTGTGCTGTGAGATAATAAAGGTTGAAAACCACAATGCTAGAACATTTTAACTCCTGACTTTCCTGTGTCATTTGGATGGCAGCTTGAGTGTCAGTGAGGCTTTCCCTATCTGAATCCAAAGAAAGCATTAGTCCCTTCCTAAAATGTTACTCTACTTTAATCCTCATTGTAGCTTCTTATTAATGTATTATGTTTTTGTTTAAGCATTTATTTGTTTGTGGCTGTCTGTCCCCGCTAGAAATTAGGCTTGATTTTTGCTTAGAACTTACCTGCTTTATCTCTGTACTGCAATAAAGAATGAATGAGAAAACTACAAATCTTTTTGACTATAGTGTGAAGGGGCAGCTTTTTGCATTCCTGGTGCCCCTTTATCCATCACCTGTTCTTGGACCCCATGTGTCCTAATTCACTAAAAGTCCCAGCCTATAGCATTTACATACCTCTGCTCTTAACCTTAACTCCCAGTCAAGGAGGGAACCAGTTTGCAGGAGTTCCTAGTTCCCACTTTCCTTATTTTCCACTCCCAAATTGTCCCTGGTCTCTGTAATAGGCTTGGGTCTCGCCATTTCAGGGTTATGATGGAAGACCCAAGGGGGAGTGCTGAATGTTCTTCTACTCATAAAGATGAGAAGAACCTTTCTGGAGCTGACAAAGGTGGTTGTGTTTCAGAGGCTGGAGGGGTGGGGAAGAGAAAAAGGGACACACCAGAAACAAAATATCTGGCAACAGGGAAACCGGCTATACTTTGCTCCCCTTGCTTCCCTATATCCTGATCGTCCATATAAGATGGGAAATTCTGTTCCAAATACTTTCCAAGAAAATCTGAGGGTAGAGATCTCAGCATAGAGTAAGCAAAAAGGGCATATATGGGAATCTCCCATGGTGGGAAAGGGGAAGGGGATCTCCTGAGGAGAGGGGACATGTTCTGATGTTTGTCTTGGAGGAGAAAAGAAAGGACCTTCTGATGTGTGGAATGAGCTGTGGTTAGGAGGATGAACTTGGCAGACTCCTGGATGTACAAGGTCAGGTATATCCAGGGAGCCCTCAAAGAATAGATCTGCCTCCCAGGTCATGCTCTGTGTCCAAGGCAGCCAAGTCCACTTCAGCAGAGCCCAGGGTGAGAAGTGCCCCCACTTATATGCTAGCAGGGCTACTTGGGATACATAGAAGAGGGGTCCTGGGGTGGGAACTTCCAGCCCCTGCTCTTCAGGTTCTCTGTAGCTGCCTTCCTCCTGAGGACCCAGGTTCCAGCTCTCACTATATTTCTCTTGTGTGGCCTTGGTATCTGGGGTCAGTAATTTTCCCTCCATCTTCTATCCCACCTCTCCTACCATCCTTGTATCTCTACCCAACAGTTGAAAAAAATTGAACAAGAGAACCAGATGCAGACTTTCTAGGACGTTGCCTTTTGGGGAGGGAAATAGAAAGCTGGCATTGTGAAAGAGGTCCGGTTCCCAGTCAGAGCTTCTAAAGAACAATAAACAGGAATCTTGACCCAGGTTCCTGTGTTTCTCTGCACTCCCAGATGCACAGAATCCCAGACCCTCTGGCTTGCTTTATGACGGGAGAGATGTTCCCTCCTCATTGTCTCATTTGGGATCCCAGGGATTAAGAGGACCAGTTTGGTACCTAAATGCATAGATGCACTGCCTCAGGGAGTTGGGGGATGGAAAAGGGATCCACATGGACCAAGACCATCCTGTGTGATTGTATTTGCACTTGCCACGCTTCTTCACATAGTATGGTCTTCAAATGCAGGGAGCTCCCTCAATACAAATGTGAAATGGAAACTGAATGAAATTAAAGTCTGCATTTTGGGGGGAAGGAGACAGAGGCAAAGCCATCTCCAGCTCTTAGGAAGGAGGGTATGACTTACTTTATAGCAAAGTTGAGATGTAGTTCAGCGGTAGAATGTCCATAGGCTGAGGAAATTCAGGAAAGGAAATTCATTCAAACAGGTGAGGAAGGACTTTATAGATGGGAGCTAATGGGATAGGATTTGGGTAGGCGAGAAAGCAAGTAACAGATATTCCTACAGGTGTTTGGGTGACTGCATCAGCAAAATTGGAATCAGGGACTTGAGACTAGGTGGGACAGGCAGGAGGGAGCCAACTTTCATTTTCTCTTTCTCTTTCCATTTGTCTTCCTTTTTGCCCTAAGCAGATACATCTTTGTCATCCTTTCTTCATTTAATGTGTCATAAGCATTTTCCATATTGCTAATATGTTTGCTTAATAAACTTTTAATTTTGGAATAATTTTAGATTTACAGAGAATTTATGAAGACAGTACAGAGAGTCCTTGTGCCCCATTCCTGATGTTCTCTCTGGTCTGTTGTCATATCTAGAAAATTGCCCTTGGTACGCTATTCTAACTAAATTTAGATAAAGTAATTTATTCTAACTAAATCCAGAATTTATTTGCATTTTTCCAGCTTTCCCATTAATGTCTATTTTTCATTTCTGGATCCAGGTCAGAATACCACATTGCATTCAGTTGTCACATCTCCTTAGTCTCTGTGATAGTTTCCCAGTTGTTCCTTGTTTGGGAAGTACTGACTTGGTGATTTGAAGACCTGATCAGCACTTCAAATTGGGCTTATCTAATATTTTTCTCTTTAGGCTGGGGTTATGTGTTTTTCGAAAGGAGCTTAATTTCCCCCACCCACCTCTTAGGGGAAATACCACAGAGGTGACATCCCTTCTCATCACATCATATGAGATGACACATGTGGGTTAGAGTTTAGGGTAGGCTGACATTCCTGAGGATCTGCTAGTTATAGCCCAGATTCCTTGACCCTGTATTGAGCATAGTACCTGCAGGACACCACCAGAGGGTCAGAAATGTTCAACAGCTTAGATATAGATCTATGAGTTACGTGATGGAAAAGACTCAAAGGTTGAAATTGTTAAGCGTTTAAGATATAGATTAGCATTGGGAGTATGGACATTTGAACAATCTTGATTCTTCCCAGCCACAAGTGTGAAGGCTATAACCCAACTATAGCACAAGAATATGGGGAAAGGGGCAAGGGAGGGGAGGGAAGGAGGGAGGTTGGAGTGGAGGGAGGGTAATTGTGGGGCCACACCTATGGTGCATCTTAGAAGGGTACAGGCAAAACTTACTAAATGCAGAATATAAATGTCTTCATATAATGATTAAAAGGCCATGAAGGCTATGTTAAACAGTTTGATGAAAATATTTCAGATTGTATATGAAGCCAGCACATTGTGCCCCATGACTGCAGTAATGTACACAATTATGATTTAATAAAAAAATTTTAAAAATTACAAAAAAAGATATAGATTAGCAGCATAGAATAGGCATGTTGAAGTTTCAAAGTGTTGTAATTATTTCTTTTTTACTTTATAATTTTATGATGATTTCTTCTGTTTTTCTTTCTATTGTTTCTTCAATTCACTGAAGTTGCAAAACTTTTTTTTTTTTTTTTTTGGCAATGTAGTTAGAAGTTTCTTTTTATCTATAATCAACTTTGTATGTTCCCTAAGTTGTGCATGTGCACATTTTTCCTGGTTCAATAAAAGACCCTTGAGGTTTTTGTTTGGGGCAGCATGTCCTTGCTTTTGCTTGGCATATAAAGTTGCTTGCCTGTCTGAGCCTCGTAGGTTATTTCTTTGAAAATAACTTAGTGTAAGAGTTTACTTTTCAAGCTATCCCCTCACTGTTTCATTCCTAGAAACAGAAAAACAACAGGCAGAAGATATCCATGTGACATTACTAAGGATGTGGAGGTGTGTCACCTTTCTAGTGCTGGCCACTTTTCTCCACAGCGGAATTACTGCTATTCCCTTGCCCTCCTCTGTTCTTTGGAAGTGATTCACAAAGTTCAGTCCAGACTCAAAAGAGGTGGGGGAAACTAAGCTCCTTTTCCTGGAGGAGGTATCTTTATAAATTATTTGGAATTTTGTAAGGAACTTTTGTTTCTTCCCTCTCATTTAATAATTTATGGAATCATTTAATCATGTATCAGTATGTATACCTATTTTGTGTCCCTGTAACATGCCCCTATCCTTTTGCTTTTTTTTTTTTTTAGCACTTTCTTATTTCTGTCACTATGAAATGCTCCAGGCCCATCTTGTATTTTCCTTGTTTTCGCCCTAGAATCAGCCATTTCCTCAAAGAGTCCTGATTTCTTTACTTAGAAAATAGTGTATAGAAATCAAGTCTGGGCCCCATGCCCCAGCTAGCTAGTCTGGGCCCCACTATGCCTCTAGTCCCAGACTTCAGTAGACCTCACCAACATCCCATCTCAGATGGAGCATGCCATGGAAATCATGATATTCACATTTCATAAATTTTCTGGGGATAAAGGCTACTTAACAAAGGAGGACCTGAGAGTGCTCATGGAGAAGGACTTCCCTAGATTTTTGGAAAGTCAAAAAGACCCTCTGGCCTTAACAAAATAATAAAGGACCTGGTCTAGTGCCGAGAGGGCAAAGTGGGCTTCCAGAGCTTCTTTCCCTAATTGTGGGCCACACCATTGCATGCAACAAGTATTTTATAGTAAACATGAAGCAGAAGGGAAAGAAGTAGGCAGAACCAAGCAATTACTCTGCCCTAAAAAGTGTTCTCTCAAAGGATTGCTTCAAAAATCTACCCTGCAGGGTCTCCCTGTATAAGGATTTCATGAGCAGATCAGGATCCTTAGAATTTATACAAATAAAATCTAACTCCCATTTGTTGAGCAGAGAAAGAAAAGTTAATTAAATGCCAGATAAGCTTTTGATTTTTGCATTGTTTGCATCCCCTTGCCCTCAATAAACATAATCCTTTCTTTAGTTCCAGGATTAAAAAAAAGAAAGAAAAAAAAAGAAAGAAATCAAGTTCCAGGTGTTGACACTGGTTACAAGGTTTTTACAACCATGTGTTTCATTTGTTTATTCCATTCAGTAGATTACAATGATTCATTTTACATTTAGTAGTAAGACAGTGTTAAAAACCATTTTACAGGCTTGGCGTCTGTAGCTCAGTGGTTAGGGCACGGCCACATACACCAAGGCAGGTGGGTTCAAACCTGGTCCTATCCTGCTAAACAACACTGACAACTGCAACAAAAAAATAGCAGAGCATTGTGGTGGGCTCCTGTAGTCCCAGCTACTTGGGAGGCTAAGGCAGGAGAATCCCTTAAGCCCAAGAGTTTGAGGTTGCTGTGAGCTGTGACAGCATGACACTGTATGAAGGGCAACGTAGTGAGACTCTGTCTCAAAAAAAATTTTTTTTGCAAACTTCTCCTTCAATTGGATTATTTCTGGAAAGTAAAAATTTAGGAGAGGAGCTAATGGGGAATGGTCATGAATATTTTTATGTTTCTACATACTTAAGGGCAGTTTGTTCCCAATAATATTGTCCTAATACATACTGTTTGTAAGAACTTATAAATATACTAGTTTCAATTCAAGTTTTAGAATAAATATAAAGGTATATAAATGGAAAGTATTCTTTCCTGTTCCTATCATTCCAATTCCCACAAGCTTGTTCCTAGAGACCATGAAATTAGTTTCTTATGTATCTTTTTATAGTTTATTTATGAACAAACCAGAAAATAAATGCATGCAAAAGGGGGTATACTAAGCATACTATTCTTAATCTTGCCTTTTTCATTTGTATCTGGAAGCCTTTCCATATTAGCACAAAGGACCTTCTCATTCTTTTTATAGCTGCAAAATCTTCTATTGTATGAATATACCATAATGTGTTTAGCTAGTCATCTACTGATAGACATTTAGATTTTTTCCCAATCTTTTACTAAAGCAATCAGTGAGACAATGACTAGCCTGCTATACATTATTTTGCCTGTGTGCGAGTATATGAGTAATGCATTCTCAAAAACATTGCTGTATCAAAAGCTACATATATTCATAATCTTGTTAGGTTATGAATTGTGCTCTGTAGGGGTTATATATGACTTCCATACTTACTCATAACATATAAAATTGTGCTTTCTCTATTATCTGATTACATAAATTAGTGTATTATTAAGAATGTGAGTTAATATGTCTAAAGCACATAGAACAGTGAATGGCACATAACAAGAATGTGCCAATGGTAATTACTTTTATTACCATTGTTATTATTAGGTTTATTATGGTACCTCAGTATCTTTTCATTTGCTTTTGTCTTGTTATGAATGAGGTTGAGTCTCTTATCATATGTCTAAAGGCCATTTGTAACTCCTTTTCTGTGGCCTCTCTTAGCATGTCACATTTGCCTATTGAGTTGATGATCTCTTCCCCATACCTCAGTTTCATAGCAGCTCCCTAAATATTAGAGACATTAATGCTTTGTGATGTGAATGGCAACTATTTATTCCCAGTTTGTCATTTCACATATCAATCTTTGCTTTTTTTTTTTTTTTTGAGACAGAGGCTCAAGCTGTCGCCCTGGGTAGAGTGCCGTGGCATCACCGCTCACAGCAACCTCCAATTCCTGGGCTCAAGGGAGTCTCTTGCCTCCGCCTCCCAAGTAGCTGGGACTACAGGCGCCCGCCACAACGCCCGGCCATTTTTTTGGTTGCAGCCGTCATTGTTGTTTGGCGGGCCCAGGGGCTGGATTCGAACCCGCCAGCTCAGGTGTACGTGGCTGGTGCCTTAGCCCGTTGAGCCACAGGCGCCGAGCCTCAATCTTTGCTTTTATGGCTTCCAGATTTTGAGTCGGTGTTAGAAAGGCTTTCATGCAGATAACAAGGAGAGCAATGAAAAATATAAAGATAACCAAGTGGAACTTCTAGAAATCAATACAATATCTGAAATAAACATTTCATTAGATGAAATTAATGGACTATAAAATACTATTGAAGATCAATGAATTTGAAGACATGGCAAGTTCAACTTCTATATTTATTGTTTTATTCTTTTGGAATATATTCTGGCAGATAATAGGAGGTTTGGAATGTTGTGAATTTTTGTTTATTCAATAGCTATAAATTAGTACTTTGGTGGTATTTTTCTCTGAATTTATTTCATATTGGTGAGATAAAACATTATTCTCTGCATTTCCCCCCTCATTGTGTTTCATCTTAGGTGAATGGTCTGTAGCATACATTAATCTTTGGTATCTCAACAATTTCCTTATCAACTTGTAAGTATATCTTATATAATATAGACAAGGTTAATGTATTTATTGCAAATATTTGTCCAGCCTATTTTTATCTTTTTATATTTTGTTATATTCCACAAAGTTTTAGTTTTTATACAGCAAATATTTACCTTTTTACTTTACACTTTATTTTATACTTTATGCTTCATTTTGGATAATTCCTATTCAACTTCTTCAAGGTCATGATTTTCCCACAGTGTTTTATCTGCTACTTTCATCTAGTGAAGTGTTTATTTCAGATACTGTATGTATCATCTACAGAAGTTCTATTTGGTCATTATTATATTTTTCATTTCTTGCCTTATTATTTGCATGTTTTGCTTTAAATATTAGAACATATTCACAATATTTATAATAGCTGACAATTTAATCATCTTGTCATATTTAGCCTGTTTCTTACATTTTCTTGTGGCTATAGGTCGTACTTTCTTGCTTTTTTGCACAGCTAGTAATTTTTTTTTTTTTTTTGAGATAGAGTCTCAACATTGTCCCAGATGGAGTACAGTGGCTTCAGGGCTCAAATGAACCTCCTAGCTCAGCCACCCGAGTAGCTGGGACTATAGACATATGCCACTATGACTGGTTAATTTTTCCATTTTTAGTAGAAATGGGTCTCACTCTTGCTCAGGCTGTTCTTGAACTCCTGAGCTCAAATGATCCTCTGCCTTTGGCCATCCAGATTCCTAGGATTATAGGCATGAGCCACCATGCCCATCGACACAGCTAGTAATTTTTGATCAGATGCCAATATTGTGAATTTTATGTTGTTAAGTGCTCGATTTTGTTATATCCCTTTAAAGAGTGTTGAGCTTTGTTATGTCAGCACCTGCTGATCCTCTTGATCTTTTTGAGGCTTGTTTTTAAGCATTTTTAAGAATAGATCTAGTGTAGTATGTACCCAAGGCTAGTTTAGCCCCAGTACTAAGCACCGTCTTCCTAGGTCTTTATTGAATGCTGCATATATTTAATGAGGTCTCTCCACTCTCATTGGTGGGCACTTGAAGAATTTCCAGCCCTGTGGAAATTTCCATCTTAGAAATTTTTTTTTTTAGTACCTAAGGCTTAAATGTTTTTACTTACACATCTCCAGGTACAGTAATTATTCTGGCCCCATTGAATTCCATTTTTATCAATTGGTATTCAAACACTCAAGGAGACCTCTATGCAAATTTCTAGAGTTCTCTTTCTATGTAGTTGCTTCCTCTGTGGTATTCTGCCCCCTAACTTCTGCCTCAGCCTCCCAGAACTTGGTCTTGGTTTCTTCATTTCAATGAAGTTCTCTTTGAGAGTCTTCTTCTTGTGCTGTAGACAAGAATTGCCCTAGACAGAAAGCCTGGGCAATTGTAAAGCTTATCCCATTGGTTTTCCTGATAGTCCAGCACCACCTGTTTTCTCATATTTGATAACTGTTGTTTCATATTTTCCCACCTTTCTGGGTTTTTTTTCTTTTTGTTATTATTGGATTTTTTCTTGTCAGGAGGGCAAGAAAAGTAGTTGACAAACTTTCAGACATATATATATATATATATATATATATATATTTTTGCAAATGTTTTTCTATTATATAAATCTGAGAAAATTATTATCTTTCTGGCAGAAATATTACAGCTCTTTAAAAGAAAGAAGAGGAGGGTCTGGTGGTGAGAATGAATGGAGAAGGAATAAATTTAAAAGATATTGCAATAGAACAAGTCATAGAATCTGGTCACTGCTTTTGTGTGTGTGTGTGTGCGCGCGCACATGTGCAAAATAATGACAAGCTCCAAGAAGTCACAGTCCCTAAGACCTCAGTGCTAAAAAGTAATTAATATCAGCCCCTGCAGAAACAAGCTGATATTGAGACCCCAAATGAAAATATATTGGAGTCTCAAATGGGGGGAATGAGGGAGAATACCCGAGAAGGGAGAACCGGTCTTTTCAAGGAGAGCACAAGGATACACTTGCACGGTCCTCTCCATGGTGACTCAGCTTTTAGGAATTTGTAAACTTAACTTCCTGGAACTTAGAAGTTTCCCAGTTCTGTGAAATACTATAGTTCTGTAGGGGCTGGACTAGCATCTCCTGCTTGATTCAAACTGGCCAATAAGAAGGGTACCTGTGGGGTGGAACTTTTTGACTGTCAATAAAAAGGGAAAGACCAAGCTAGTCCAGGAGTGTGGCCATTTGGAATTCTTCTATGCTGTAAGCTCCCAGATGGTGAATAAAGCCCTTCCTGTTAAAAAAAAAAAAAAACGAGAAGCTAAAGATGACTTAAAGTTATAATAAAAATGTCAGCAACACTGAGAATAAACCTTTTAGCCAAACGGGCAGATGTTGCCCTGATCTTCAGGCAAGGTCATTTAATTTTTGTTTCCAATTTGTGAAGATGAAAATATATGTATATATGAAGAAGACATGACAATATTAAGGAAGTAACACTACATAAACATGAGATTTTATATTAAAAATACTGAACTGGGAATCATTAATTGCATATTCTAGTTCCTATTCAATCAACTGAAAGCTCTGCAACGTACCTGAGCCTTCGTTGCTTTGTTTGTCCCGTGGGGAAAATATCGGTCATCTATCCCTCTCAGGAGAAGCTCAAATAAACATTGTAAACCATTGGAACATATAGAGGCAAGACATCACTATATGTCTATTATTATTCTGCCAAGTAAATATCAAGATACAGAGGGTCAGAGTAAAGCTTTGACCAAAACCAGACAATTGTAATCTTGGAGACTTCCTGAGGAAAGTGTTGTTAAAGATGGAAACAATAACTAGGTGGGCAGGAACAGGTATCAGAGCCACCATGAACAAAACTTTAGAGGCAGAAACAAACTCTCTTTTTATGTTGTCCCTCAAGAAAATTTATCCTCCTCCCCACAAAGAGTAGCTGACTGACACTTTGAGGAAATTAGAACAGAGAGTTTAAAGGCTGGAGTGAGAAGATTAAGGGCTTGCTGGGGGAGAGGTGAAGACATTGGCTAAGAGGGAGCTAAGAAAAATGACTGGAAGGAGAGATAGAGGAAGAAATGATAGAAGCCACCCGCATTGGTGGCTTATCATCATTGCTTTTTGGCTGGAGTCAGGGTGGGTGGTAATTGTAAAAATAAGGCCCCTTAATTGCAAAATTTCATACACAATAGAAAGTAATACCCTCTGCTCTTTTTTGCTACTCTTAACAATTTGGTGCATTTCTATAGATGATTTTCCCTATGTATTAATTTAACTCTTGTAGAGGCTTAAGGACGCCTCTATTTGGGCTTGTTTCATAGAAGAAGTCTAATGACAGGGAAAAATTTTGTTTCATTAAAAAAAAGTGTTTAATGAGCATATTATATGTACCAGGCACTGAGAATACAGACATTTTTTTCTCTCAAGGAGTTTCTAGTGTAGTGGGAGAAATACAAAATATAAGTGCAATAGTGTGTTACAATGGAGAAGTAATCTTGTCTAGGGTATTGTGGGGAACAAAGCAAGAAGGGATATGTTTACCAAGGGGAGATAGAAAAAGGCTTCTCAGGAAGGCAACTTAAGCTGAGTCTTTAAATCTGAGCAGACATCTGCCAGGTTGATGTAAAAGAAGATTAGACAGCGGGTGGGAATTCTGGGCAAACAAGCAGCAACAGTTGCAGGGAGCTGGTGACATTTTGGGGGAAGTTCATGAGGTCAGGACCAGGAAGAGATAAGTGATGTGGTTGCAAAGAAAATGGGAGACCCATGAGGAGACTTCTTTAGTGTGCTGGTGAGAGATGATAGGGTCTGGGTAAGGCAGGGGTAGCAGGAATAGAGATGGGGAAGGGGAAAAGATATGCTAAGAAAGTGGAATTGTTGACATTCTGTTGCTCAATTGGTGGTGGCAAGAAAAGAAAGAAGAAGAAAAGAATGTAAGAAAGGGAGGGGAGAGGGAGAGATAGATCCAATGTTAATTACTTCCTGGTTCTTGGCTGGGGTAACCAGATATGTTATGGTGTTATTTACTAAGACATGGGAGGGTTGGAAAATATGATAAGGGTTGGAAAATATGATAATGAATGTGATGGGTGATGGGAATAGAGCAGTGAGAAAATATGATAAGCTCAGTTTTTGACAAGTCTAGTTTGAGATACTTCTGGGAATTATAGATGAGCTCCTTGTGGCCCACTTAACTGTGTTCTACTTTGCATATGTGAAAGCACTGATGTATGGGAAAGGTCAAAAGAATCCTTGTTAGAGGAGCTATCAGCAAGTGCAATCTAATTCAAGGTAAGTTATTGAATATTCACTATGTGCCAGACATAGTTGACCCACTCTAATCCCCAAGGGGGCAGGGACTGTATCTGGCTTGTTCACACATGCATCCCAGTGAGTACATCTAGTGTATTCACTAGATACAGCGACTGATACACAGTAGATGGCTATTAGTATTTGTTGAGTGGCTGATAATACATGAATGAATGTGATGGGTGATGCGAATACAGCAGTGAGAATCTTCTGAATCCCTCCCATTGGGAGGTAGTTGTCTGGTTGGGGAGTCAAATGCATAGACAATGAACATCAAAACAGCAGATCAAAATTCTTGAGTAGAGGCTAGATGTAAGGGCTTCAGGGAATTCGGGGAAAAGTGGGAGTGACTTAGCTCCTGTGACTGGGCTTTTAAGAAAATGTATGAGTTTTCTAGGAAAAGAGGAAAAGATATTCTAGGAAAGAGGAATGGGCCATATAAAAGCTTATGGGGAAAAAGTGTATGGCATGGTTCTCAGAATAATAAAATGTTTAATACCTCAGTACTCCATGTGGCAATCATAATGCCTGCCATCCTCTTATAAGGAAATCTGCCCTATCCACAGCCTTTGCAGAGAGGATTCTCTGGATGCTTTATTCCAGAATGAAACTGCTACCCAGTCACAGGTCACTACATATCTAAAGACAGACAAATTAGAAGCTTTCTAGCAGTTTAAGAACTTTCTAGCAGTGTACTTAGGTGGGACCACAGTACAAAAAGGGACCAAAGTCAGTTTCTTGCTATGGCTGTGTGTGTATGTGTGTTGATTTGAAAAATACATTGTTAAAATGTCCATATTACCCAAAGTGAACACCAATGTCATACTTCTCTTATCTAGAAAAAATAATTCTACAGTTTGTTTGGAACCAGAAAAGAGCCCAAATAGCCAGAGCAATCTTAACCAAAAAGAACAAATTTGGAGACATCACATTATCAGACTTCAAACTATACTACAAGGATATAATGATCAAACAGCATGGTATTGTTGCAAAAATAGAGACGTAGACCATTAGAACAAAATGGAGAAGACAGACATAAAACCACTTACTTACAGCCAACTGATCTTTGACAAAGCAGACTTTAATGTATACTGGGGAAAAGGAACCTATTCATTAAATAGTGATGGGAAAATTGAATAGCCACATGCTAAAGAGTGAAACAGGATCCCTATCTCTCACTCTTCACCAACAGTAATTGAAATGGATAAAAGACTTAAATGGAAGGTATGAAACCATAAAAATTCTAGAGAAAAATGTAGGAAAAATTCTTCTAGATACTGGCCAAGACAAAGAATTTATGAATAAGACCCCAACGGCAATCACAGCAACAATAAAAATAAATCCATGGAATTTGATTAAACTACACAGCCAAGCAACCCAACAACAGAGCAACAACAGAGATAACCTACAGAATGGGGGGAAATATTTGCAAGCTATACATCTGATAATGGGATAATATCCAGAACTACAAAGAACTCAAGCAAATCAGCAAGAAAAAAACCCAAACAACCCCATTACAAAAGGGTTCATATCAAAAGATATGAACAGAATCTTTTCAAGATAGACAAGTGACTAATAAACATATGAAAAAATGTCCAACATTACTAATCATCAGGGAAATACAAATTAAAACCATAATAAGCCTTTCCCTTGTTAGAATGGCTTTTATTTAAAAGTCCAAAAACAATAGATGCTGGCATGGATGCAAAGAAAAAGGCACAGTTATACCCTGTTGGTGGGACTGCAAATTAGTACAACCTCTTTGGAAAACATCATTAAGATTTCTCAAAGAACTTGAAGTTGACCTAGCATTCAATCCAGCAGTCCCACTTCTGGGTACCTACCCAAAACAAAAGAAGTCTTCTTATTGAAAAGACACCTATACTCAAATGTTTATTGTAGCACAATTCACAATTTCAAAGATGTGATATCAGCCCAAGTGCCCCATTAATTCATGAACTGACTAATAAATGTGGCATATATGTATCATGTATACTCAGCCATAAAAAATGAATTTTTATCTTTTGCAACAGTTAAGTTGGAGCTATAGTCCATTCTCATAAGTGGAGTAACTTAAGAATGGAAAAATAAACACCACATTTACTCGTTATTAAAGTGGAACTAATCAGTGAGCACACATAGACATGGAGGGAAGTAAAACTGAGTAAATCATGCAGGGGAAGTGGGGAGGAGGAAGGGGAAAAAAAAAAAACAACCTAGGGTGGCATCTGTGGCTCATTGAGTGGGGCACCAGCCCCATATATCGAAGGTGGCAGGTTCAAACCCAGCCTCGGCCGAACAACAAAACAGAAAAATAGCAGGGTGTTGTGGCGGGCACCTGTAGTCCCAGCTACTCAGGAGGCTGAGGCAAGAGAATTGCCTAAACCCAGGAGTTGGAGGTTGCTGTGAGCTGTGTGACGCCACAGCAATATACCGAGGGCGAAAAAGCAAGACTCTGTCTCTAAAAAAAACCCAATAACCTAATGAGTACAACGAACTCTATTTGGGTGATGAACGGGCACACCTGTAACTGTGACTAAGTATTACATCAGCTTTTCATGTAATCAAAAACATTCGTATTCCCATAATATTTTGGAATAAACAAATAGTGGTTAAAGTGGACTTGGTTATCTTTTTCCAGATCTTAGAGGAAAGGTTACCTGTTTTTCCTATTCGGTATGATACTAACTGTGGGTTTTTCATATATGCTTTTATTGTGTTGTGGTATGTTCTTTTTATACCCAGTTTGTTGAACATTCATAATGAAGAGATGTTAAATTTTATCAAAGGCTTTCTTGGAATCTATTTAAATGATCATATGGTTTTTGTCCTTCATTCTGTTGATGTGATGCATCGTGTTTATTAATTTACATACAGTGCACCCTCCTTGCATTCTTGGGATGAATCTCACTGGATCATGATGAATGACCTTTTAAATATGTTGATGGATTGAGTTTGCTAGTATTTTGTTGAAGATTTTTGCTTCTATGTTTATCAGGGATATTGGCCTATAGTTTTCTCTTTTTGTTGTGACATTGTTTGGTTTGGGCATTGGAGTGATACTGGCCTCATAGAATGAGTTTGGGAGTATTGCCTCCCTCTTAATTTTTTGGAATAGTTTGAGCAGGATTGGTATTGGTTCTTTAAAAGTTTTGTAGAATTCAGCAGTGAAGCCATCAGTTCCTGGGGTTTTCTTTGATGGACTTTTTATTATTGCTTCTATCTCATTACTATTATTGGTTTATTCAGGTTTTATATTTCTTCATGGTTCAATCTTGCTAGGTCGTATATGTGTAGGAATATATACTTTTTTTCTAGGTTTTCCAATTTATTGACATATACATAGTCATAATAGTCTCTACGATCCTTTGAATTTGTGTGGTACTAGTTGTAATGTATTCATTTTCATCTGTGATTTTAGTTGAGACTCCTTTTTTTTTTTTTCTTAATCTGGTGAATAGTTTGTCAATTTTGTTTATCTTTTGTAAAAAACCAACTTCATACTTTGTAAAACTTTTTTTTTGTCTCAGTTTCATTGACTTCTGCTATGATCTTTATTATTTCTTTCTTCAAATTTCACATTTGGTTTGTTCTTGTTTTTCTAGTTCTTAAAGATGCGTTTTTAGGTTGTTTAGTTGAAGTTTTTCTATTTTTTTGATGTAGGTACTTATTGATACAAACTTCTCCCTAAGTACTGCTTTTTCTGCGTCTAATAGGTTTTGGTATGTTGTGTTTCCATTTTCATTTGTTTCAAGAAATTTTTTAAATTTCCTTCCAAATTTCTTCATTGACCCAGTGGTCATTTGGGAGCTTATTGTTTGATTTCCATGTGTTTGTGTAAAGTTCCTCTTGTTATAGATTTCTCATTTTATTCTATTGTGTTTATAAAAGATACTTTATATAATTTCAGTTTTTTGAATTTTTTGAAACTTTTTTGTGGCCTAACATATTGTCTATCCTTGAGAGTATTTCATGTGCTGAAGAGAAGAATGTATATACTGCAGCTATTAGATGAAGTACTCCTCAGATGTCTCTTAGTCCATTTGGTCTAATAGAATAAGTCCAATGTTTCTTTGTTAATTTTTTGTCTGGATGATCTGTCCAATGCTGAAAGTGGGGTGTTGAAGTCCCTATCTATTATTTTATTGGGGTCTCTCTTCTTAGCTGTAATAATATTTGCTTTATATATCTGAGTGCTCCAGCATTGAGTGCAAATTTGTTTACAATTATTTTAATTTCTTGTTGAGTGAACTCTTTTGTCATTATATAATGACCTCTTTATCTCTTTGACAGGTTTTCTCTTAAAATTTATTTATTGCTTCTTTTTCCTTTCCATTTTCATGGAATATCTTCTTACCTCCTTTGATTTTTCAGTCTATGTGTATCGTCATAGGTGAAGTGAATTTCTTATAGACAGTATATCTTATTTCTGTTTTTTTTTTGAGACAGAGCCTCAAGCTGTCACCCTGGATAGAGTGCTATGGCATCACAGCTCACAGCAATATCCAATTCCTGGGCTCAAGCAAGTCTCTTGCCTCTGCCTCCCAAGTAGCTGAGACTACAGAAGCCTGCCACAACACCTGGCCACTTTTTGGTTGCAGCCTTCATTGTTGTTTGGTGGGCCCAGGCTGGATTTGAACCCACCAGCTCATGTGTATGTGACTGGCACCTTAGCCTGTTGAGCCACAGGCACCAAGCCCTTATTTCTGTTTTCTATAAGTCTTTTCAGTGATCCTATGTCTTTTGATTGAAGAATTTGATCCATTTATATTTAATGTTATTATTGATAATTATAGGACTTATTTCTGCCATCTTATCATTTGTTTTCTAGTTGCTTTATTGGTCTTTTCTTCCTTTCTTCTGTTTTAATTTCTTGCTTTTTAAAAATATATCTATTGTAGGATTTTTCTTTATGGTTATCATGAGGCTTAAAAATAGCATCTCATAAATAATTATTTTTAACTGATAAACTCTTGACTCTATTCACAAAGAAAAGGGAAAAAAACAGACAGAGAAAACTAAAAAACTCTACACTCTAACTCCATCTCTTGCCCCTGCTTTTTGACGTTTTGTCATCTCTATGTCTTTTTATATTATCTATCTGTTAACAAATTATTATAGTTATCATTTTGATAGGTTTGTCTTTTAGTCTTTTTACTAAAGACATGAGTGGTTTATATAAGCAATTAAGGTGCTAAAATATTCTGTATTTGTGAAGTATCCTTAATTTGATCATGCCAATAGATCTGAAATTACTTCAGCACAATAAAGACCCTAAATGACAACCCATAGTTAACAGCGTACTCAGTGGTGAAAAGTTGAAAGCTTTTCTTTGAGATCAGGCACAAGACAAAGATGCCAACTCTTACCACATCCATTCAACATAGTACTAGCAGCCCTAGCCACAATAAATAAGCAAAACAAAGAAATGTCAGGCATCCAAATCTGAAAGGAAGAAGTTAAATTGTCTTTGTTTACAAATGATATGTTTTTGTACATAGAAAACTCCACAGATGCTACCAAAAAACTGTTAGAAATAATTTTTAAAATTCAGCAAAGTTGCAGGATACATAATCAACATACAGGCTCTGCACCTGTGTTCAAGCAGCTAAGGTGCCAATCACATACACCAGAGCTGGTGGTTTTGAATCTAGCCTGGGCCTGCCAAACAATAACAACTGTAACCAAAAAAAAAAATAGCTGGGCGTTGTGATGGCACCTATGGTCCCAGCTTCTTCTGAGGCAAGAGAATCACTTAAGCCTAGGAGTTGGAGGTTACTGTGAGCTGTGATGCCTTGGCACTCTACCTAGAGCAACAGCTTGAGGCTCTGTCTCAAAAAAAAAAAAATCAACATAAAAATCAGCAGCACTTATATACTGTAACAATAAATAATCTGAAACAGAAATTTCTGAAAATCCCATTTACAATAGCTACAAAATAAAATACTTAGGAATGAATTTAACTAATGAATGAAATATCTGTACCTTGAAAACTAAAGGCTGGAAGAGCTGGCTCACATCTGTTAATCCTAGCACTCTGGCAGGCCAAGCCAGGTAGATTGCTTAAACTCAGGAGTTTGAGACTAGCCAGAGCAAGACTGAAACCCTGTCTACACTAAAAATAGAAACATTAGCTAAGCATGGTAGGCATCTGTAAACCCAGCTACCTGAGAGGCTGAGGCAGGGGAATCACCTGAATCCAGGAGTTTGAGGTTGCTGTGAGCTATGATGCTGTAGGCATCTAGCCTAGGGCAACAGAGTGAAATTCTGTCTCAAAAAAAAAAAAGAAAGAAAAGAAAAGAAAACTATAAAACATTGATGAAAGAAATTGAAGAAGATACATATAAATGGAAAGGTATCCTATTTTCATGGATTGGAATAATTAATATTATTAAAATGTCTATACTACTCAAGGTGATTTACAGATTCAAAATAATCTCTATCAAAATTCCAGACATTTTTCACAAAAATAGAAAAAATATTCTAAATTCATGTGAAACTACAAAAGATCCCTAATGATCCTTATGGCTGGGCATTGGTGTCTGCACGTTTGAAGAAGAAGGGACTTATGTTAGTCTTTGTCTATCAAAGCTCTTCAATAGTTAGCTCATCCAGAGATTCTGAGTGGGCTAACTGACATGTTCTATGGGAAGGCTGCTGGAGTCCTTGGGCAGGCTGGCCTGATGCCTGGGTTAGCAGGTAGGTAGGCCTGGAGCCAAGATCTACTAGGATAAACCTGTTGATTGGCTTCATAGAGGTAGGACTGGAACCTGAGTATGTAGGGGCCAGGCAGCTGGTGGGATAGGCCGGGAGCCTGAGTCCACAGAGTGAGATTGGGTTTTGTGTCTATAGGGGCTCCCCTGGAGCCTGAGTCTGTGGGGGTAGTCTTGGAGCTTTTGTGCACTGGTGTTGGCCTGGTGCCAGACTGTATTGGGGTGAGCCTGAATCCTGGGTCCACTGGAATGTGGGATCACAGGGACCAGCCTGGAGCCTGGGTGTGTGGGTGCTGGCCTAAAAGCTAGGTTTATAAGGGCTGGGCTGGATCTTGGTTCTGGGTACATGGGGGCTGGACCAATGCTAGGGTCTACTGGGATGGGCCTGAACTCTGGATGTGCCTCCTGTATCTGAGGGTATCAGCCTGTGCCTGAGCTGCTGGTGTTGTGTGAAGTCCTCTCGAGGAGTCGGTGTTGCAGAGTATAGACCTGCTTTTGAAATTGTATAGAATAAAGGGGACTACAAGCACTTGTGATGGCAAGTAGCAAAGTAACTTTATTTCTCTCCATCTTATATAGCTGGCTCTGCGCGTACACACTGTTAATCAATAATCACACAGATACATTGTAAAAACTGATTATTCTTTCTCTAGTGTCTAAAAGTTTACTGATTAACTAATCTACATTCTTCTATGTTTTTTACTTTACTCCAAATAACTAGCAAGGAAAAACATGCTGTCAGCCATTTACCCACATTCTGATAATGTTACAGACTGCAGCGGAGGAGAAAGTCTGAATGAATGCATGCTCTTTGAGGCCCCAAGCCATCTGGAGGCAGTAACTTAATCTTAAAAGAACACAGCCAGGAGATTCCTAAGACATACTGTTGACTTGTATGCAAGCCCCCAGCCCTCAAGGCCAGCCTTTGATCATGGGAATTTTACCTCCAATGCTCTCAGGCTATAGGTCTTAATAGAGTTCTGCCCCAGTCTCTCCTAGACTATGTCAAATAAGACTTTACCTGCTCACTCTCAGACTGGCAGAGTCAAAGGCATATAGGCTTTTTGTCTGTATCCTGGGGTTGATCTAATGCTGAGTGGGCCTGGAGCCCGTATCCACAGGGGTTTTCCCAGAGGCTGGTTCTTTGGGCAGGGCTGATGACCAGGGCTGGAAGGGCCAGCCTGGTGCTGGGGCAGTTCAGAGTCTGGGGGTCACAAAAGCCAACTGAAGCCTCAGGATGCTGGGGTGGGCCTAGAGGCTCAATCTAAAGGTACTGGTCTGGAGTCTGGGACCATGGGGTCATGCTTAGGATTGGGTTATCCTGGATTAGGCATGTTGTTGGGATTTGAGGCAAAGACCAGGCTCACTTCTCTTTCCTTCCCTTAGCAGAGGGTATCTACCCTGTGCTGCCTGGGGCTAGTGGATGGGTGGTGCCCAGTAATGTACAACTATCCTTCTCTACCCTCTCCAGTGCATCTTTATTATTTATATGCCACACTCAGCTATAATCTCTTAACAAATTTCCTTAGGTCTTATGAAAGTTATTGCTTTGTGTGAATAGTTATTCAAATTTATGTTTCTATGGAGGGGAGGGTGCGGACTGGAGAGTCCTATTCCACCATTTTAGTGAACAACCTGAGCTTTCTATTTCTTAAACAAATGTTGGTTATAGGGGGGTGTTCACCCATGCACATTAAAGCTGAATTGAGGCTTACTTTATTGGTTTTGTTTAAAAATATTTCATATTCTTAACTATTTCTCCATTTCTTACATTATTAGTTTCTGCTCCTTGCTTCTTCCTACTCTCTTTATGTTTAAATTCTACTTCTTTTTCCAGTTTAAAACAATTCAATATTTTTTTCTTTAAAAAAATTTCATATTAATACGAGTATACAGATGATTAGGCTACATTATTTGTTGAACCTTTCCCCAGGAGGTATGCCTTTCACCAGGAGGTACATCTCTACATTTTACCCCATAGGTGAGAGTTTACCAAACCCACTTTCTATGCCCCTCCTATACAATTTGAATTTAATTGTGGGTTTTTTTTCTTGTGTTGGTATGCAGTTGTTCTTCTATTAGTTTCATATTAGTATTAAATACATTGGATGCTTGCTTTTCCATTCTTGTGAAAAAATTGAATATTTAAGCCATCAGTTGAAATGGCACTCAGCTTCAAGTAAGAGTGGCTCCAAAAGACAAATGGTGATAATTCATTGACCTGTGCACTTATGGTTTATGTGCCTTTCTGTGTGTTACACAGCACTAAGATTTTTATCATGATAGAGAAAAGTCATCAGCAAATAGTTGCTTGGCAAAATTAATTATCTCCTTCACCAAAGAGATAAGAGCAAATTGAGAAGTTCTGGCATAGAACCCTGAAGGCCCACAAGAAAGGAAAGGAGTCCAGTCCAGGGAGAAGGAAAGACTTTAATAGAGGGAAAAAGCACAATGGAGACTGACCAGGTGCCAGTTCAACTCCCACACAGTTGCAAAAGACTTTTATTATCCTTATCAGTATAACTAAAATGGAGAAGTGAGGTCAGAGTACTGCCCTGGGGGCTCCTTAGGGTTAGGATTTTGAGTAGGGTATTTCCAGGAACTCTAGCCTTGAGGAACTCCAGGAATCTGGGAAGGGGATTGCTGGTTTCTGACCTGATTTTCTAAAATGATTGCATTATTGTCAAGGTTGTGAGAATTCCTTTCCTATAGCTCTCCACTTCTTATTTTCAAGAATGGAGGTGCAGAAATCTCTCAAAACTACTTCCTGCTGGACGAGGGCACCAACTCTGTTAACAATAAGGGGGAGTTATTGGGATTAGGAAGATTTTGGTGTTGTCTTAAGAGCCTCTATTAGAAGAAAGACCTGAATGCCTTGTTGTTTGGCTAAGCTGCCAATGGTGTTCTGAATGAACTTGATATATATAGTTCGTATAATGAGTGGACTTAGGGAGATATAAATTAATTGAAAAAAAGTAAAGCTGTGATTAGAAATAGAACCCAGTGGAGCAAGCTTCTTAAGTCAAACCTTGACTGCTAGCTGTTTTCTCTTTGTCTTCACAGGTTGGCAGCCCAGTCAGCTCCTTTCTTGGCCACATCGCTGACAATTTCAGATTGGTAGACATAGAAACTGCATTCTTCACCTAGGAATGAATGCAAGTCTCCTTTTTCTGCAGTGAGAAGGTCTAAACTGTTGTAGGAAGACAAGGCCCAATGGAGAGAAAGAACCCCCAAACACCATGTTTAAAAGAGGAAGAATTTTATTTTAGTCAGTGGAGCAATAGCACAGAAGAATTCAAAATGGCTGCACTCCCCAAGTGATGGTCAGTCTTCTCCTTTTTATCCCCAATAAAAAAGTTCCAGCCCATGAATACCTTTCTTATTGGTCAGTTTGAATCAAGCTGAAGAATTGGGCTTTGGCTTTTACAGAAGCACAGGTAAGCCTCACTCCAGGTCCCATGAAGTTAAGTTTACAAATTCCTAAGAGCTAAGTCACCATGGGGAGGACCTCTCAGGTGTATCTTTAGGGTCTTCTTGAGATGACCTCTGTTCTCTTAGACCTTACTTTTTCTGTATGTCTGCTCTCATCCCCGCCCCCCCTTTGAGACTCCATATATATTTTAATTTGGAGTCTCAATATCAGCTTGCTCCTGCAGGAGTCAGTACTGTTTCATATAGAACAGTGTGAAACTGTTTTTGTTTTTCTCTGATTGACTTCTGTCCCTATTATCCAGTGTATAGCCCTGACTACTAGTGGGAGGAGACAGAGAATAATTGAGCAAAATCTGGTGATGGCTAGTACTACTCCCAGTCGCTAAGGGTTGAAAACCAGTCCCTTCACAGGCTTTGAGGGCTGCACTGGGACAAGAACCAATGTCTGGCTTTTTCTCTACTATGTCTCATATGACTTTTACTTGGTTATTAATTTGCAAGACTAGCTCTGGGGGTTACACTGACCTATGGAGCAATCTGTCTCCATTACTCTTTCTTTCTTTTTTTTTTTGAGCACAATATTTCTTTTGCTACAGTACTCAGTGTCTTAGGTGCCTTCTATCATGCATTTTCACATTTCGCATTTGACTTCATACCACTTTTTTTTTTTTTTTTAGAGGCAGAGTCTCACTTTGTTGCCCTCTGTAGAATGCTGTGGCATCAGAGTTCACAGCAACCTCCAGCTCTTTGACTTAAGTGATTCTCTTTCCTCATCCTCCCAAATAGTTAGGACTATAGGCACCCACCATAGCACTCAGCTATTTTTTGTTGCAATTTGGATGGGGCCAGGTTCAAACCCGCCACCCTCAGTATATGGGGCTGGTGCCCTAACTCACTAAGCCACAGGTGCTGCCCTTCATACTACTTTTCTACAAAATCTAAGGCACAGAGGTATTTCTGATCTGTCCTATAGTTTCTTTCCCAGCTCCTTCTACTGCAGCACCTTCGCATGGCCCTGTAGGCATTAAACTTCAGAGTCACCTGGCTGGGCTTTCCTCTTTCCTTTGTTTGGACTAGAATTCAGATTTCAGGCATTGTGACTTTTCTTCGGTCCTCTACCCAGGCCTTAATTGTACCATGGTGTTGGGGCTCCATGGGCTTGTAATATACATATGGGTTTTCACCATTCCTTGTGTCACATATCAAGAATTATGTCTGATTGTGAGTGCATGCTCCCAATGTGCTTGGTTACTTTGCATTCATAAAAGCTATAAAAGAGTCCATTTTTGTCCTATTGTAGTGGTGTGGGTGTACAGATCATATTCCTCTTCCCTCTTTCCCAAAGTCCAAAGTCCAATTAAGATAAGTCCCATGAGGAATTTCCTCAGGCTCAGCCATGTGTTGACCAGCCAGCTCCCAGTATGTGGCTGGAGCAGGGCATGTTGACTGCCTCAAAAGTTACCTTGCAGGGGTTGGATGGATCCATGTTTCTTCCCACAGGGGCAGTGAAACTCTCTTCACCTGCTGTGATGGATCCAGGCAGGGATCCCTTCTACCTTTGCTGCTGTGGGTGTGGTCAGGATAATGGTATAGGGTCCCTTTTTACCTTGATTTAAGGGGGACCAGGTTCTGATAAGTGGCCTAGAATTGATTTCCTTGCTCCCCTGGAGAGGAAAGTATATAAACACAAAAGACTAAATAGAACATGGTTAATTACCCAAATGGAGATCTTCCTTGCTACTCTTCCTAGGTCTTCTAACTGCCTGTTCAACTCAGTCTTTCCCACTTCTTTTAGGAGTCCCTGCTAAATTGCAGAGGATTGGTGGAGGCCTGTTATATGTTATTTCATAAGGGGAATACCCTGACCTCATTGAAGGGGTACATTTAATATTGAACAAGACCAGTGGGAAGGCCTATACCCAATTAAGCTTTGCTTCCTGGCAGAGTTTACCAATTCCTGTTTTTATGGCTCTGTTCATGTGCTCAACCCTGCCCAAGCTTTGAGGCCTACATGGTGCATGTAGTTTCCAAGTGATATTCAAGGCTTTAGCTGTCATTTGCACTATCTCTGTTATGGAAGTCAGTCCATTGTCAGATCCAGTCTGAAGTGGCAACCTAAACTATGGGATAATTTCTCTGGGCAATGCTTTTACTACTTCAGTCCAATGTGGGGAAAGCTTTCCCCTATCCTGAATATATGTAGACCAAAACTAGTAAGTACTTGTTTCCTCCTCATCTGGACAATTCAATATAGTCTATTTGCAAATCTTCAAAAGGGACTTCCCTGTAGGACTAAATCTCAGGCAGCAGGGATGGTCCCTGTGTAGCATTGTGTTGGTTGTGTGCTATATAATGCTGGCTAACTTTTTTGGGAAGGGTGACCAATAGGGGAATGCAGAAGTATTTCCCCAGAAGCTTCTTAATTTTCATTTTTTCTTCTATCCTAAATGCATGCCTCTTGCATACAACCTCTATAACCAACCTCAGATTTTTCCACAGTAAGCTTTGATATTTGGTGAGACATGAGTTGGTCAACCAATGGTGCCCTATGGTGTTCATAGAGTGACCACTGTGTATGGTACCCAGACTGTTGATTTTTGTCCCAAAGTCAACTTATCAGCCTCTTGCACCAGCATGGCAGTGCCTGCAATTGTTCTTAGGTACAGGGGCCATCCTTTTGAGACTGCATCAAGTTGCTTAGAGCAGCTGGTCTTGCCCAAGATCCTACTTTATGGGTGAGCATTCCCTCAGCTGTTCTATTTCTTTCTGATACGTACAGTTCAAAAGGCTTGCCCAGGTCAGGGAGGCCTAGCACCAGGGCTGCCTACGATTTTTCCTTCAGCCTCTTGAAGGCTTTTGGTTGGTAGGATTTGGCCCTCAATTGGCCCTTTTTCTCCCTTCTTTGTGGCTTCATATAATGTTTTGGCCAGTCTGTATGTTTTTGGGTTTTTCTTTGTTTTTATTTTCTTTCTTTTTTTTTTTTTTTGAGACAGAGTCTCACTATGTCACCTTTGGTAGAGTGCCATGGTCATAGCTCATAGCAGCCTCAAACTCCTAGACTTAAGCGATTCTCTTGCCTCAGCCTTCCAAGAAGCTGGGAGTATAGGTACCTGCCACAAGGCCTGGCTATTTTGTTGTTGTAGTTGTCATTGTTATTTGGCAGGCCTGGGCCAGGTTCAAATCTGCCAGCTCCAGTGTATGCAGCTGGCACCCTAGTCACTGAGCTACAGGTACTGAGCCAGTCTGTATGTTTCATACAGTCTTTCATAGAAATCCCCAGGGCTTTCATCAGGCTTCTGCCTGACCTCAGCCACCTTTCATATATTTGTGACTTTCTGGCTTTACTACACTGATAGGGACAAAGTCGAATTTGGGTTCAGAGTAAGAGAATGAAACCATTTAGCAATCACTTACAAATATCTACAAGGTCTGGATTTCAAGGCTAAGGTTCACACAATGAGAACATTTTACAGTGTGAGAACAGTTCTTAAGATAATACCTACTTTTAAGAGTCCCTACACAACTGATCCAAAATTCTGGGCAATTGAAGTGAATATTCAGTTTCCAATTTTTTCTAATATATTTATATTGACACAGCAGATGGTGTTTAATATTGCATAAATTTTTCCAGTGCAGCCAACAGGTGACCTTTGTTGAGCCTTAAGACTTCAGAGCAAATATAACTACCGTATATAATTCTATATTCTTTGACCAGTCTCTTTAGTCTTGTTTAACAGATCAGTTTAGTTAAACAGCTATGTCTCATTTTATGAGCTAGCATTGCAGACAAGACTGGAATATAATTCCTTTTGGACCATTTCTCTCTCTCTAATTTCTCATCTTACCAAAAACAAATTATAGCAAAACTAATTTAATTGCCAAATAAACTGCACTTTCAGTATACTGGGTCTGATTATTTGCATAAAGTACAGCAAGAATAATTGTTAGCCATCTAGGCTTTTCTTCCTTTTAAATTGGCTTTGCAGGAACCTTTTATAAGGAATCTCAGGTTAGACTTGAAAGCTTTTTATGAGCCCAGGTTTCATCTGTGCCATTAGATACCTGTACGCATTGGTTAAATTCCTCTTCTATTGAGGTTCCAAAGTAAATTGTGATCCCCAGACCTGTCACAAAGTGTCATTCTTTACTCATTACAGATCAGGAAATGTTATTGATGAGGTATCTGGCCAGTATTTCCAACAGGCTTTTTTATTGACCTGATAAAGTCAACCTTAATTCCTTAAAACAGTCTCGACACCTCTGAAAATGTTATTCCAATCAAAGCCTTGGTAAAATAACTAGTGCTTCTCATTGTGTCCTATAGAACATAATAGGAATGTATGCAAAATCACTGTATTGTCAGAAATTAAGAATATTTACAAATGGTTTTCAAATTCCAGAGAAATCAAAGAGAGAGGGAAAAAAATAAATGTTTTAAGTTTTGCTCATAAGTACATACATTGCCAAAAGCAACAAATAGCTTAAAAGATAGAAAATGGTTTTCTTGACTTCTGGAAAACAGAACACAGAAAGAATCAGCAATGTTTCAAAGAAAAAGCCATAACAAATCAGCTCAGTTCCATATAACTGATTTCTGTTCTGTTTGAAGTTAGATTAGCAATACTCATGGGCAAATTAGCTTTCTAATTAAAGTACTTGATGTTTGCTTCTTGTCCAATGGTAGTTAATCTCCAAAATCATTGGAAATTTGAATTTAAGAGAGAATTTGCCAGCCTTTTTTCTACTACTTTTTTTGAAGGACAAACTTTGGACTTATAAAAGTTATAAAAACACGTTCTGAGATGAACTAAAATTATTACCAACAACATACACTAAGACAGACCAATATTTTATAACATTAGAACATACATATGCATATAATCCACAGAAAATTAACCACCATTTCATATTTGACAATATTTTTAATACATTTTTGACATACCAAATAAGCCTCATATGTCTTTCTCGGACTTTCAGTGGTCTTAATATTTAAGACCAAATTTAGTTTCCATTTTTGAAGGTCTGTCAAATATCAAAGGCTTAAAACATTTGTTCAAAAAGGATTACAAGTCAAAAGATTCTAAAGGCAATACATTGTCAACTGGATCATGTGCAAATTCCTTCACAAATTTCCTTTTATATACCTTATTCAACTTACACAGACAATTTACAAACATTCTAAACGTTCTGGTTTGCCCTGCCTATCATTTTTTTAACTAACCATTCTGCTTCGGGACAAAATTTACCACACAAGATCCTTTCTTACACAATGCCATTTTCCTTTATGTCTAATTTTTCTTACTCTCAAAAAACCACTTTTCACAAAACAAGATCATGGTTTACTATGAAGTTAATTTTTTACTTGATAATTAAAAGGTTTAAACAGCAAGAATCATTCTTTGGCAAACACTCAGTTTTCCAAACAATCTAAACAATTATTACATTTTACAAATGAGAGACATTCAATGGAATATAACATGATTTTAAGGTTTTAAGTTACCGAAAAATGTTCTGAAACCACAACATAGGCACCATTTGCAATGTCTTTTCATTACCCCCCCAAGTTTTACATGGCCTCATGGCATCAAAGATGTCCACAATGGACAGAACCTATGTCCTTAATTCCTTTACCAGGTGCAGTAAGTTCAAGACAGAGAGCAGGAAACCAGAACATCCAGTTTCTCTCAGAATAGCCAGGGGGCACAGAACAGAGAAGAAGGGGCCCTGTGGTCTATACTGTGCCTTGCAGCTGCTGGCCCAAGTATGGGGAACATTCCCTTAGGCCTCACGGGAGCTACCTCTCTAGACGTCAGAATTCAGAGGCTTAAAATCAAGAACATAATTTCACAATTTAGCAAATTTAGAAATATTGCAGAGGTGGCAGTTTCCTAATCTTTGAACATTTGAACTTTAATAACAGGTTAAAAACTAATTTTATCTCAGAGGATACCACAATTGCCTGAATAACAGGGCATTTGAGTCATTCCTGCTCACACAAAGTTCTCAATCTCCCTGGAGATATAGTTATCTCATAGTCTCCTATAAACCCTTTCTTAAAATGCTTTAGCATAGTTCCCAATGTGATGGGCTTCCCCTGCATATTTCCCATTTCCTTGTCTCAGGAAAACCACAAAGGCATCACAGATGGGCTAAAAACAGGGATATAGACAGGGGCTTATCACACAATTGTTTCTCCCTGTAAAGGGGAGGGCCAGAGCCCTGCCTATTGTTACCCACCTTAGTCTCCAAGCACACACACACACACACATAATTCCAACCTATTTCCTAAGTGATTTCTCACTTTAACTGCCATTTAGCTATATGAGGCCTCTAGGGTATGAAACAAGTATTCCCCTCAGTTCTGTGAGGGGAAGTAGGAACTCCAACCTCAGTGTCTGTCTCAGTCACACCAAACCCTCACTCTCTTATACACCTCTCACCAGTCCAGTGGGTGATCTAATGCCCAGGAGTTGATTAGACCCCTCTTTCAACCAAATTTGTTGGGCCCCAACCAGTACTACTTTGCCTCAGAAGTCTCTCAATACAGGTGCCAGTTCCTGTGTACTAGTTCCTACCAATGTCTGACTCCTCGAAGACCCCCAAGGGGGTACTTTCTCTGCCCAGTTAAGGCCTCCACACAGGGATGCAAAACCCATCCCTGGCATGCTCAGTGGCTTGCATTGCCCAGGCTGATCAGGGGCCCCCTGTGGGTGTCCAAAGGATTGGCAGCAATAACCAGGTGAGTCTGAGCCTGTTCTCTCCTTGGGTAGGTTCACTTCCAGGTCAGCAGAAATGTTCCAGGAAGACAAGGCCCAATGGAGAGAAAGAACACCCAAACACCATGTTTAAAAGAAGAGCTTTATTTTAGTCAGTGGAGCAACAGCACAGAAGAATTCAAAATGGCTTCACACCCCGACTGACTCAGTCTTCTTTTTATCCCCAGTCAAAAAGTTCTGGCTCATGGGTAACTCATTGGTCAGTTTGAATCAAGCTGGAGGAGGCTCTGTCTTTTACAGAAGCACAAGTAAGCATCAGCTTCCAGGTCCCATGAAGTTAAGTTTATGAATTCCTAAGAGTTGAGTCATCATGGGGAAGACCTTGCAGGTGTATCCTTGGGGTCTCCTTGAGAAGACCTCTGTTCTCTTAGACTTTACTTTTTCTGGGTATCCTCTCTCAAAACTATGTTTGTTTTGGAGCCTCATGGCTGCTTGATTATCTATTTGGTCTTATATTTAAAAAATGTAGAGATACCCCATGTACTGATCCCTGTAGCTTGTTAGGGTGGTGAGGAGTGGGATTAGATAGGGCTCTTTTGATGTGTTTTTGTTAGAACAGGTAGAGGCTAAATGGGAGGAGCAATGTTTATATTAGGAAATAGGGATAGGCAAGAGTACATGTGCCTGTCCAGTTGGTGGATAGGCAGGAATATGTTTTGTTTTCTGTGTAACTTTAACATTTTATTTTGTTTGTAGAAACAGAGTTTCATTTCATTGCCCTTGATAGAGTGCTGTGGCATCACACAGCTCACAGCAACCTCCAGCTCCTGGGCTTATGTGATTCTCTTGCCTCAGCTTCCCAAGTAGCTGGGACTACAGGTGCCTGCCACAACACCCAGCTATTTTTCTGTTTTGCAATTCACCGAGGCCGTGTTTGAACCTACCACTGTTGCGTGACCAGAGACGCAAGGGGCTATAGCTTTACTTCAGGTGTAGATCTGCAATGCAATGTTAAGAGCACAAGAAGCAGGCTACAAGCTCTTTTGTGGCAAATAGCCGATTAACTTTATTTCTCACTACTTTATATACTTTTGCAGTCATGTGCACACTTAAATCAGTGGTTTACAATGTTCATTATTTGACTTTAAACTTAAGTGGCAGATATCCTGTCCCAGAAAACAGCACAATACTCTTCTACTTTTAGGTCTTAAAAAATCTACATAAAATAAGAGAGAGACAGAGCTGTAGGCGAACTATTTCCTCACATACTTAACAAGTTAACCTTAAATGGGTCTTTGACTTTGTTTCTTCACAGTGCTAAGATCCTTAGGCATTTGACAAAATGTACAGACATTTTGTCAACCTCTGGACCAAGCCTCCAGGCAAGAACCTAGGAGACAATGGCTGCAAAAGCTTCAAAGTATCTGTTCCCGGATGACCAGAAAACAGTCTTTGTGTTTGCCTCAGGGTTGCCCAAATCTATTGCTTTTTCTGTG
>CAUYON010012264.1:0-19632 GCA_963573935.1 Arctocebus calabarensis | reverse complement strand
AATCTCATGAAGAAGAGACTCTGTGACTTGTGACGCCACTTCATAGTTTTCAGGTATCCCTATAAGGCAAATATTGGTTTTCTTCGAGTTATCCCAGAGGTGTCTGAGAGAATGATCTGTTTTTGCCTTCCATTTCTCTTCTTCTTTGGAAGTTTGGGAGCGTTTGAAAGCTTTGTCTTCCATGTCAGAAATCCTTTTTTCTGCTTGCTCCATTCTGTTACTGAGGGATTCTACTGTATTTCTCAGATCTTTGAGGGCTATGACTTCTTGTCTCAATGTGTCAAAATCTTTGGTCATTTTGTCTTTGAAGTCATTCAGTTCTTGAGACATCTTTTGGGTAATCTTTTGGATTACTGCTTGAAATTCTAATTCCATCTTTTCCTCCACTGTGCTGATCTTAGTTGCTATCCAGACTCTGAATTCAACTTCTGACATCTCAGCCATTTGCTTATGCAAGGGATCTTGCATAAGCAAAATCTGCTATATCTACTTTGTCGTTCCTTGGGGGAGTTGATCTACTCTGATTATTCATATTGCCAGAGTTTTTCTGTTGATTCCACCTCATGATTATTTTTCACTATTGCCTATGACCATCCTCAGAGTTGGGGAGGTGTCTCTCCCAGATCAGACCCTGGCAGAATCACTGTGTTGTTACTGTATCTTTGTAGGGAGTGACCCTGTGTCTCTAATGATTTCTCATACCCTGCAGGGTGGAGAGCTTAAATCCTCCTCAGCCTGCTTAGAAGACACTTTAAATTGCTAACTTGGGCTAAGCAGAAGCTTTCCCAGAAAAGTGCTTGTGGCTGGGATCACTCCTTAAGTGACTATCCACTTACCCAGTGTGCCAAAACTGGTCTCACCCTATGCCCCTGGAGGCTAAGTCTGCAAGACGTCTCAGTCCCCACCTTTAGGCTGCTCAGTCCCTGGATTACTTTCTCCTACCTGATGTTTATTCTGTGACCCTGAGGGTGGAGCTTGCCAGGGCAGTTCTCCCACAATGGCTCCACACAGCCCACAACCAAACACTGGTAGCTTCGTCTGGCTTGGTGGCCCAGTCTGGGGCCCCAGACAACACTCAAAGATCCCTGCACTCTTGCCCAAGTTCTCCCAAGGCAATTCAACCGAACGCCAAGTCCAAAAGAAAACCAAACAGCTCACAGGCAAGGCCTTTCCAGCCTGCAGTTCCATTGTTGCCCCACCCACAGCTGCTGACAGGATTAGACTGAAAGAACACAGGGAACCACTTGCCCAATCTCTGCCGCTTTTGCCTTCCTCAGGCTGTCCAGAAGTCTCACGCTGTCTTCCTGAGTCCCCAAAGGGAAGTTTCTGGGCAGATCCCATCTGCTAGACATGCCTGAAGTCCTCTCTCCCCAGTCTCACTGTGCCCAGTTGCAAGGAAGCTGTTACTCGGCCATCATCTTGCTCCACCCTCGATAGTAATCTTAGTAAGCATTTATGATTCATAGATACTTATTACATTTTAAAACATTTAAATTGTTTGGTCAACTCTGTTGCAGAATAAATCATATGTGTCAGGAGGTCAGCCTAGACAGACTAATCTACTAAACATTCACAGCAGATCAGGTTACTCCCCATGGACATCCTTGACAGTCTTCTAATTGTTGTTAGAACTAGGTGAAATCTCCCACCAGGCTCTCTAGCCTTGTGTGTCCCTGGGCCTCTGTCTCAGGACCTCTCCAAATCCTCCCTGTGCTCAGGGCTTCCTGCTTCCTGGCAGAGCTTAGGGCTGTTGAATTCGCTCTTCTTATTCCCAAGATTCTTCCTGGGGAGAGAGAAGAGATGAGCTTAGCAGATGAGATGCTGCCTCCTGGACCAGGTTAGGTTACAGAGACAGTGTGTGGAAGTCATTGTGCGCACCTGTGTCCCTCCTCAGGGGGCATTGCTGGCTACCTTGGACACTGCAAGAAGGAAAGAAAGTCTATGCTTGGCTCTTGGTTGTTTTGGGAAATATGAAAATGGAAGGGAAATAGTCCCATTTGTGTTTTGAGAACTTTTCCTCTTCTGCTGCCTCCATATTTGGTGGGGTCATAACCCTGCACAGTAGGACAGACACAGTTACTGACAGCTGCCCTGTCGGCCTCTAACACTTGTCCCCAGAGGTGTGAGAAAGTCATCCTCCCTTTGTGGTCGGATCCCTGAGCCCCTTTCTGACCTTACCCCATCCTTCCAACATTGCAAACTGTTGTGCACCTTGGTACTTATGACTGGAAAGGGTTGATTTTTTCTTTGTTAAAAAAAAAATACACATACACATGTCTTTCTTTCAATCAGACTTCTGCTTTTTAATTTCATTTTGATTTTTACCTTGCTCCCTGCTGCCCAGAAGGTCTTTGTGTGGTTCTAGTTTACGGTTTCTAGGATTCGTCCCAGTATGTTTAGAGGTTTTTGACTCACAGAATCACTTTTTTGATCCTCGGCTCCCTCTGGCACTTGCCTGATACCATTCAGGCTGAGCTGTCTCTCTCTGGCTTGAGCTTCTGGGTGCCTCTGCCTTCAGGTACAGTTTCTGCTGTTTTAGGAACACGTTTTAGAGAAATATGAGATTGATTGAAAAGAAATAATATCATCTGTAAGTTCTTATCCCAAAGCCTCACTGGGAGAAAAGGAAACCAACAAAAACTCTCTGAAGTGCTACGCAGAGGTTTTTCTCCCATGTTTCTTGCTTCAGATTTTTCTTGAGGTTGAAAAAGGACATGGCATGTCGTCATTGGTTGTGACTTCTCCTTTTCTGGCCTCTGTAATTTCAGCCCTATTAAACACAAACATTTGAAAAGCAATTGACATTCTGCCTACACATGCAAACAGCCACCAAGTAGTCATATATAACATAGGAAATGGTGGGAAACAGACATCAGTTCTCTCCTTATAGACCTGTTTCACTAGGCCTGAGAGAAGAAATGATACCACAACATCTTTATTTTTCCTCAAAGTCAGCAACGAGAAGCTCCACACAAGTATCTTCCACCCTCTCCCTTTCCTCTTCAAAGGGCAACCCAGTAAAGTATGTTGATGTGTGGCCACCAGCCAAATTAGTCTCGAGGAGCAATCAGAAGAGCAAGCTGACTTTCTTTACCATAAAGCAACTTCCAATTGTCTACACATGCTCTGCTCACTCACCAGAGTCAAGCTAAGCATTTGACATTTCCACACCTGCTACCTGTAGGACACGGGACACCCAGACATCATTTGAGCCCTTTCCTTGTAGTCCTAACCAGCTTTCTTCTTGGATATTTTGGTCTCAAGAAGTTGGCTGGCTTAATTATACTGCTATCCTTCTCACAGTTGAAAAACGAATGTTGCACAATCAGCCAAGTCATAAATAATACCCCACAGGTTTAGGATTTATAAGAGCCAAACCCGTGTTTGCTCCTGAAAAGTATTTATTATTCTTCATTATTTTGTTGAAAACAAAGTTGTTTTCCATCCAATAGAAGGGAACTGGAATGTTTACATTTTCAATAAGAGCTTTCCTTATTATTATGCTATGGGGAGAGGTTGCATTATGTGTATTAAGAAGCTTTTTAAAAATATGTTTTTAATTAAGGTGCTTTTTAACAATGTTGTAGACATCTGTAGAAGAAAATCATGAGATTTACAAAACATCAAATCATAAATCTACACTTAACCTCAAATCATATCACTATATGTAAAGAAGCAGTTCCTACTGAAACTTCACACTTTAGTATTTCTCTTTCTTCTCTGTCTTTTGTTAATTTTTCCTGAAGGGCTGTGGTGAGCAACTTTAGCGTGTGTGCGTGTGTGTGTGTGTGTGTTTCCAGGATGACACTCCCATCTATGATACTGCAACTGTAAAAAAGGAGGAATGTGAAACTTCTCAAAAAAACTCAAAATGAGAAAATTCACCTTAACATATATTTGGTAACACAACACTACCCAATTATATCAGTGACAGATAAGCCAGCCTATCTTTTGGAATAAATTATCTGGACAAGATGACCAGTGGTCTAATAACGACAGGCTTCTGCTACCTGCACACCCCTAGAAATAAGCAAATCACTTTACTCTTCTCCAACTACAAGGAGATATACAACACTGACAGTCTACTCAGAATTAAGCTGGCAACTAAATGAGCCAATAAATTAACACCCAGACTCTTCTCTCAACCTGGTGCTCAATCCATCACATGGTAAAGAAGTTAGCTATATTTGTGTGTTTGTCATGTCTAATAGCACAGGTCTAGCTCTTATGACACTAAACATCTAACACTTGTCATCTGGTTCTTTCCTAAGCCACACAGTGATCTGATCTTGAAGGAATCAGAACAAACCAAACCATTCACTTCCCAGTGCAGTGTCAGAGGATAAGTGAGACCTTGAGATACCGCTCTGTGAGCCGTCGGGTAAGAACAGCACTTTAAATGCCTAGGTATGCACTGACAGTTATGATTGAAAAGAAAAAATTCTACGGATTTCAGAATTAATCCCATAAAGGGCTTGTAATGGAAAAAGATAGTAGGTGATTTTTAAATCTAATGGCTTAGGTAGACTTCGGGAGATGTTTCACACACCTGTGACGACTCCTCCCAGGCCCCCCCTGGCTGCTGTGGCTGCTGAGAATGAAGGAAAGAGGCCAGAAATGGGGTGCTCTGTGACTTTTAGAATTTAAGAATTGTTTAAGAAATGGGTCCATCCAAGACATTTGTTTCATATTTTTCAGATATGAAAAATATATGTAATAAATGAAATAATAAGAACCAAGCTCAAGGATTAACATTATTCAAGTAAAAACCTAACAACTTGTTAACAACTTGAGGGAAGCTATTTTGGAACATTTTATAAAAGAAGAACCAGCATAAATATTAAGCATCACCTTCGCTGAAGATTTATAAACCACCATAGGTACAGAATTCTTTTTCTTTTTCTTTTTTTTGAGTCAGAGTCTCACTTTGTCACCCTCGATAGAGTGCTCTGGCGTGGCGTCACAGGTCACAGTAACCTCCAGCTCTTGGGCTTAAGTGATTCTGTTGCCTCGGCCTCCTGAGCAGTTGGGAGTACAGGTGCCCACCACAACGCCCGGCTATTTTTTTGTTGCAGTTTGGCCGGGATTGGGTTCAAACCTAGCACCCCTGGTGTATGTGGCTCGTGCCCTACTCACTGAGCCACAGGTGCTGCCCTAGGCACATAATTCTTGACTTCACAATCAGTGTAACAGCAACATGTCATACAACCTGCCAATGAGTTGAGGCTCCACTTCACATGTGTGCCCTCATATTTAATGTCTGCACCCAGATCTGCACCCCCATATTTAGGGTGTGCTCCAAGTAAAAGCAAAAGTAGACACAGTGGACCCACAGGCCTTGACACCTACAGACTAGGAATCAGTCTCAACCTCACCAGGAGATATGGTGCCTTCTCTTATTTTTGCATATGCAATTTATTGGGGGTAGTGGGGGAGGAGTAACTAATTAATGACACTATGTAAGAAATAAAACTTCCATGTGTTTCCAAGGAGGAATGTCACCTGAATTATTAGGGGACCCCCAAAATATTACCAAGGGGGCACCTAATGGAAGTTCTCAAAAACCAAGCTGGAGGACTTTCCCCCCGTTCATTTTTCCACACTGAGCCTGAGCCCTTCCTGGCCCCTCTGCTTCATTCTCAGCTCAACGGCAGCCAGCGGGGCCCAAGGAGGAGGAACAGGTGTGCAAAGTGTCTCCCGAAGTCTGCCTAAGCCATTAGGTTTAAAAATCACCTACTATCTTTTGCCATTACAAGCCCTTTATGGGATTGATTTTAAATGTTTGAGTTGATTTTTAAAAAAACACAAGTTTATAAGCATTATTTTGAAAAATCTATTTAGTGATAAAATAAGTTTCTGAGGTATAGGGGACATGACAGGGAAACGTGAGGGCAGGAGCCCCCCAGAGCGTGTCCCTGAACTCGTCCTGTGCTGGGGTGAAACCGTCTTTCGGTTCCCGGTGCACGAGGCGCCCCTGGGAACTGGCAGGTGCAGCGGCTCAACCGACGGTGGGAACCGGAGACGCTGCTTCCTCGGAGGAAGCGCGGCTCCCTCGGCCCGTTTCCTCCGGTTCTAGACCTGGAGTCCTGGAGGTCTAGGCAGGTCGGGTTGAAAAGGTTTGCCAAGGCAGGGGATTCCTCTTTCGTCTGCGAGGGGAGGATCGTGGAAAGTGAAGAAGCACACAGGTGAATTTATAATTAGGGACGTTCGTATGACCCCAGAGGCCCCCTCCGCCCAGCCCTCACCTTAACTGACCTGTGGGCACCCTGCTGAGCCCTGGGCTGCTACACACAGTCACCGCTGAGTCCGCAGCAGGAGACTGCGACGGCGACAGCGCCCTGCCCGCGCCTGGCCGGTCCAGACCCCCGGCTGGACCCCACGCCTGAGCCAGGGGCTCCGCCACCGCGGGCTTCAAGATATTTCAGGTTGTGGAGCTGGAGAGAACCTTGGGCGGTCAAGTGCCATTCCACTCTCTTGATTCAGTAAAAATTCTGAAAGGTACTCCACTTTATCAAATTTTTTACTTTGAATATACGCAGCTTTTTGTATTCCGATTATACCTCAATGAAGCTACTTAAAACACATGCATGTGCATACACACACAAACACACACGTGTGCACACACACGCTTTTGTGCACATACACAAACACATGCATGTGCATACACACACAAACACACGCGTGTGCATACACACACACCCCCCTTTCGGCAGGCTTTGGGAAATATAGGACAACCAGTTTCTAGTCATGAATCTGCTAAGTCAGAGCTTATGTACTTGTACAATTTTTGCATATATTTGCAAATTGCCCTGCTTCTTAAATGTTTAAGCTAATTATTCTGGTTCACCAATAAGGAGCCATAGTCTAAGTTTTTCCACTGATTGGCTCAGTGACATTAACAAGTGTTTAAAAATTAATTGATGCTAATGGAGTAGGCAAAAAAGAAAAAAAGATGGCCTGTTTTTTTCAGATTTCCAGGTCTTTAATGGTGAGTGAGGGTGAAGACCTTTCTGTAGACATGTCTGTGTTAGTTTCCCACTGCTGCTGTGACAAATGACTATAGCCTCAGGGGCTCAAAACAACATCAAGATATTATCTTACAAACCTAGAAAATCTGAAATCAGAAATGAGGATCACTAGGCTAAAATTAAGGGACCTTCTGAGCTGTGTTCTCCTTGGAAGCTCTAAAGGGATGTTCAAGCTGCAACCGACTGGCCACATGATTTTATGAGGACTTTTTTGCTTATCTGTGGTGTTGGATATCATGACAATTATGTGTGGACCTCTTTTTTTGCTGATCAGCTTTCATTAGTTCTGTGGATTGAATGTGTGGCGCCTGACAACTCTTTATTCTAACACGTGGCAACGGAAAAAAGGTTGAACACTCTTTCCTAGAAGAAAACTCTTATCCTTGCCTTTTCCAGCCTACTGAGGAGACCACATTCTTTATTTAATAAGACAATACTACATGTTTTCATTATAGAATATTTGGAAAATATATGAAGCAAGATATGTACAAAAAATAGTACCATGTTTTTCTCTGTGTAATATGTATTTTACATAGGAAGTGTTACACATAAGCACACATCATTTTTTTCATTTTTTATGCTTTCTTTTGTATTACAATGTAAACATTTTCTCACTTGCTTTTGATGAGAATCATTTTGATAACTCTATTTTCCTCTGTTGGAATATTTGTTATTTTCCTAACATTTTATTATTACAAAGAATGTTGTGATGAACAACTTAAAACACTTTGTTTCCTCAAGGTTGTGTTCTACATATGAATCTCCCCAAATAGTTGCTCTATCAAGTATTATTTGCTTTAATCATCAATTACTTGCTTTCCAAAGGGGTCATAACAATTTATCTGCTCACTTCGATGTTTGTTTTATACTAGTTTTTCATTAGCATTTTAATATGTCTGATTATATAAGGCAAAGGTGAAATATCTCCATTTGAGTTCCAAAATTACTTGCAAGTTTGAATACTTTTTCTTATCTTCTAAAATTTTCATCTATTAGTTTATCAATAGTTTTTTTGTGCCATTTGTCTGATTATTATTGTCTTAAAGTATCCTTACCAAATTTTTTGATAAAAACATAAATTTTTTTTCTGCAGAGTTTCTGGAATTTCAAAAGTTAGTCATAAGACCCAAGAACACTTAAAGCCACTTTGGTGGATTACTGGAAAAATTCATGTAAAAATTAAAGACTTTCTGATTCTTTAAACAAATTCTCTGTGTCACTGACACACATGGCAAGAACAAAAAGGAGACCTAAAAAAGTCATCTTTAAAGATGACTCAAAAATCAATAGTAATCCCCCCAGAATAGAGTCACTTGAGTATAAAATGTTAAAAGTAAAATAGTATTAGATAGGATGTTGGGAGTGCACATTGATTCCCATGCTGGAGTAACTTTAACTCATGTGTCAGTCACGCTACCAGGTAAATTATACCAAAGGACTGAATGATTGAACGATGCCAAATGAAATCACTGCTTCAAAAGGCAACTGAAATAGGACAACAACACATAATGGAGAACATGGTTATCTCAAGATCTAAAGATGTATGAGGAGTTGAAATAGATATGAAATTAATAATCTATGACAAAAGAGCATTCTTCGTACTGCCAAAAGTCTGAGTAACTAACTCACAACTTGAAACTTCCAAGACTGTAGTCCTCATAATTTGTGGGTGGCCAGGGCTGGAGGGCACCTATAGGGACCACTTTGTAGATCCCCTATTTTTAAGGTGAGGGATGTCTCATTTTTGGAGCTCTGGCTCTTGCTGTGGCTCAGGCTGGTCTCAAACCTGTGAGCTCAGGTAATCCACCGCCTTGGCCTCCCAAGTGCTGGGATTACAGGCATGAGCTATCACGCCTGGCCTTCTTTGAGTTTAGATACTAGTTTAATTTGAGAATAGAATATCAAAAGTAATGATCCATTCTCTAATAATTGATTCAGACATTTACATAGCATAATCTTTTTTACTTCAATAAGATCTTTAGATATGAACAATGATTAATTTTATGTAGTGATGAGAAGGTTTTACAATTTTGAGTATATTACTATCATTGGAAAAATTTCTCATTATAGTTCTAACTAATCTTTTACCTTTGAAACATCGAGCATTTTTTGGTATGGGAATGTAATTTTCTGTGAGAATGACTTCTCTTTTGCCAGTTCAACACAACTGTTCGTGTGTGTGTGTGTGTGTGTGTGTATGTATACACACACAAAGATATATACACACACACACACAATTGTAAAGAAAATTTGTTTGGTGATGTGTTGAAAAGCTAGTAACTGGCAGGGCTTGGAAGTGTGCTTTACAGTTACAGAGCATTGGTCGTGTTTCCAAACCTCTTGGTTCCTTCTGGCAAACAGAATCCAAATGGAGTCAGGAGGAACAGGAGGGCCACAGGGAAGAAAGTCACCATGTATTAGTTTGCAAGGGAGTCAGGCACCTTACAGAAAGGATGGGCCACTTTTGAATACCTTTTGCCAAAAATAGAATAAGGACTCTTAGAACTAACTCTGAAGCTAAAAAACAAAACAAACAAAAAAAGTCCCTTGCATCTGGCCTACTCTCCTCTCCCGAGTATAAGATAAACCCTGTTCCTAAATAATATACAAAAAAACTAAGTGGAAGATTCCACATGTTTACCATAACAAAAGGGAGAATAACAAACAAATTAACTTCCTTAGAATAGAATGAAACATTACCAAAAGTAGCTGTCCACAAGGAGACCTTTAAACATAAAGCTGCAGAATTATCCTTTTAAACTTGGAAGAAGTCAGTGAGGGAGGCTCCCCAGCCTTACCTGGGTAACTGCTGGAGATCAAGCTTCCAATAATCAAAATGACTAAAGACACATTTAAGGAGTCTTAAGGTTGAATATTCAATATATATTTAAATGCAAAATTAAGACTAAGTGACAGTTTTAAGGAAAATAATACATTATGTAGAGGGTATGTGTTCTGACCACATACAGCACAGGTGACAAGGAAAGATAAGGGGAGTGTGTGGCAAATGACACCAGCACCCCACTTGCCTTAGGGGTATGAACTGGGCGTAAATGAAGGTGCATTTAAACAAATGCTGTCAGAGAAGATTTACCTAATTTTCAACAATGCTACTATCAGGGAATCAGCAGACTCAAAAACAGGGACTCAGGTGTAAAGTCTTTATTAGTATTAGTGTAACCATTAGGTCATAAATTCAAACACTCTCACAAAAGAGAGAGAAAGCACAGATATCACAGAGAAAGAGTACATGTTTACACCTATGTATCTTAAACAATGGGGAAGGTGGCACATGCCTGTAGTGCCAGATACTCAGGAGGCTGAAGCAGGAAGATTCTTTTTTTTTTTTTTTTTTAGCAGGAACATTCTTGAGCCCAGGAGTTTGAGGTTGCTGTGAGGTATGATGATGCCACAGCACTCCACATGGGTGACAGAGTGAGACTCCATTTCAAAAAAACAAACCAATCAACCTCAAAAAGGGAGCAACCCTTTATTAAATTAAGTAAATTTGAACTGTTAATGTTCATATGAACCCATAGTATATTAAAATTTAAAAGAAAATATATTTCCTTATATATTCACTGAAGAGACCTTGAATTCATTCAATAGTTACAAGTATCTTTACCTCCTTGATTATGGTCTTGAAATATTGTTTTCCATGAAAAGGAACCACATTTCCCTGTAGAAGTGGTACATTTCAGATCCTGGGCTGGCAACATACAGGATGACCCAAGGACACTTGTCACACCAGAAATCAAAAACTACTGGGATCGTGTCTAAACGACCTAGGAGCCAATTTCGTGAAGGACCTCCCCCTGTTCAACATTGGGAAACTTTAATCTGCAGTGGCTGAATTGAAAATACATCAAATATGTTTAAATTTCTCAAGTTCACAATGACAATGTTAAGAAAAAAAAAAGGAAAAAAGGAAGAAAGGAGGGAGGAAAAGAAATTCACTGAACAACTTTGGACCACACAAGGAAACCAGCTCAAACTTTCACTTTTAGCTTAAGGACTGTGCCTTAGGGTAACCACACAGTTGACTCTGGGGAATGTCCTTTTATAGATGCATTCAATAAATAAATGGAGAAGGAAAACTGACATAGAATATCATGACTATGCAAATCTGTAATAAAATATAAATCTAGGCAGTCATATAAATCTAAGGCTGCTCACAGCATAACACGTATGCTGTGGGAAGTAACCACCTTAATGACCTCTGAGAGGTCGAGGAAAAAAATTCAGCCTCAATCTAATCCATCCTCCAGACAGAACTACCAGTTTACAGGAACCATGGTGGATGGGAAACCTGTTAAACCACAGCGGGCCATGACAAGCTAAATCCAGAATGTGGGTGACTCAATAGGACAAACAAGGAGGGCAAAGGAATGACCATATTAACGACTTGGACTTCAGCCACAAGGGAGGAACTAGTTTCAGACTTACTTTCCCCTGGCAAACTTCTCTAAAACTGGACACAATACTTGATGCAGATGTTTTCAGGTGTTCTAACGTAGCCAGTGTAAGCCCGCCATCCTTGAGAGGAGAGATATGATGTGAGCTTTAAATTTTGGTTTGGGTGCAGGGAGGTGAGCCCATGTGGAGAGTAGCTGAGGAGGCTGAGGTTGGGGTTTGAGGGTGCTAAGCAGGATGGATGTGTGGGGCTTGCTCTTGCTATAGTGTGGGAGGAAGCTGCACAGAGAAAGGGGCAGGCAATGATGTGCCTGCTGTCTGCTGTGGGTGGTTAACAGCTGAATTGCAGTCTGAGGAAAGGCTCTGCAAGGAGACTCTGCAGGGAACAGCCCCTGAAAGAAAATCTATCCACCTAGATTTGCATACCCAAGAGAAATACACTGTCTGATTAAAATAACAGTTAAATAAAGACATTTTCAATGAAAAAAAAACTGGCAGGCCTCATTCCCAGCACATCAGGGAAATGCAACTTACATCCATGATGAGATACGGTTATTTACTCCCCTCAATGGCTCAAATTAAAAGGATGGAAAACAGCAAACACTGGGAGGATGGTTGGTGGGAACATCCATGGCACAACCACATTTCAAAACTCCTAGGCAGAGTCTTATAAAATTAAATATGTATCTTTCCTGTGATCTAGCAGTTCTACTACTAGGCATTTGCCAAAGAGAAAATTACTGCAAAAATACTTCAGCTTTATTCATTACATACCAAACCAGGGAACAATCCAAGGGTCCATCAACAGGGATTTCCTAATAAGACATATGCCACAGTAAAAACTGTGTTGCATTCATATAGTGGAATACTACAAGGGAATAAAAATAATGAAATATAGTATTAGTTTATGCAGCACTATGGATGAATCTCTAAAACATACTGGGTGAAAGAAGTCGGGCAGAGAAAAGTACATTTAGTTTGATTCCATTTATGCAAATTTCTAGAGCAGGCAGACACACTATGATAATAGAAATCAGATCAGGGGTTTCTCTGGGCAGGGTTGTTGGGGGAAGAGAGGGAATTTTCAGGGGGTAATGAAAACCTTTATATTTTGATTAATGTGTTGATCACACAAGATGTTTATGTTTATCAGAACTCTTAGAACTATGTACTTCAGATCTATTCATTTCACTATGTGTAAATTTTTACCTTGATTCAAAGAACTTTTGAAATCAACCACATTCAATTTATGGACTTTATTTGGACCTGACTTGCAAAAAATCAACTGTTAACAACACTTCTATGAGGAACTTGAAGAAATGTGGACACTGACTGAAATCTGATGATATTCAGGTAAAATTTTTGGTGCGCTAAGAGTATTACTATTGGGACAATGGTATTATATTGTATCAGTTACTGGTACACACTAGGGTATTTTATCAAGGAAGAGATATGATATCTGGGATTTTGCTTCAAAATAACTCATCAGGGCGGGAAATGGTGCCAGTTGCATTGTGTGTGTGTGTGCGTGTGTGTGTGTGTGTGTGTCTGTAGGGGAGGGCTCTAGGTAACACCACCTAACCATGAACAAGGATTGCTGAAGCTGGGTGATGAATGCCATGAATACATGGCATTCATTTTGTTACTCATTTTGTTACTCTTTCTACTTCTGCATATGTTCAAACTTTTCCATGAGAAAAGGGTTTTTAAATTAAAAGTGTTCCACACATTATGAGCGTTAGGGGGTTCTTTGGGCGAGGTGTGCAAGGTAAAGAGGCCACGTGGTGACGCCTGGCAGTCATGCCTGAAGTTTGGAGGGACGAGTGGAGACCCACCTCCTTCCTCACCAGGCGATCTGAGTCCTGACCCGGCTTAAATTCAGGCCCAGCACAACGGCCCGACGCGCATGCCCGCACCCCGGGAGCAACGGTCTTTCTGCGCCCCCGCGCGGCTTCCTCCATGGCCAGGTCCACCCAGGGTCAAGCGACACTCTACTTGCGCAATAGAAAAGGAGTTTCTTTAAAAATGTAACGTACATTAGTGGCCAACATTTCAAACAAAATCAGCTTTGTGTATTCGCTAGAAAGAGGGAAGGATCAGGCCACATTCACTGGGCCCAGACTTCACCTGCTGCAGCCGAGCAGACAGTGGTGGACGCGGAAGACCTGTGTCCCCTCTGAGTCCCTTCCGCCTGTCGGCCCCGGAGCTCGGTGGCCGGGAGCGTAGCGCCATCTGGCGACCCCGCAGGGCCACCGCGCCTTTCGAGCGGGAACCTGCGTGCGCCCTGCCCACTCAGGGGCCGGTGTCGGCGACCTCGGCAGTGCCAGCAAAGGCCACGTTTACGCCACAATGAAGAAGACAGTTCCAAGATTCTGCCTGGCTTTTGTGCCTCAAGTCCTCGTACTTTTCAGGGATGTGCTGCTCAGAAAGGATGGAGACCCGGCAGCCTGCGCACAGGGGGCAGATTCTGGGACCCCAAACGTCCCCCAAAGCAAAACCCACAAGGGATGGGAACAGAAACCTGCATCTGCCGAAAATCTCTGAAAGGAAGTAAGTGCAGAAATGGAATATATTATTCCAAAATACTATGGGACAAATGCTCTTTAATTGTCTTTTGAAACTATTATGATTAACATACAGTTAAGAATATTATTTGGAAACTCGAGCCTACCATTATAAATTTATTAATTGGGGAATGAGACATCTGCCCAATTCGCTATTAGTTATTTGCTGTCTATTTTGTGTCAGGCAGTGTGTTAGAGGACTATGACCATTGGCACGGTCCATGGACGAGCCTGCGGGGGAGGGGGGAGTACTGGAGAGGCTCGGGTGGTGCCGCTGCCCAGATGCCCAAGAGTTGCGGGATGACGCGTCCACGGTACTGAGGACGGTCTCAGTACTCCCACTTAGCAGTAACCACTGTGGAGGCGGAACAGCGGGCTGGGAAAGGGGTGGCCCCCTTTTGGTTATTCTAGCTCTGTGCTGCGGAAACTTTGGAGAAAGATGGTACTGGGAGAGACCGTGGAGATGCTGGAATCTATTTTAAGAGCTTAGTGTGTGGTGAGTTGGCACAACTACAACGTTACCGAGGGCTGGTCCCATCTCAGGTGCCCTGCACCCTCTCCAGCCACCCTGCCTGTGGCACTGCAGCTGTTCCCATTAAGGCCAGACCAGGTGAGGCCAGCGGGGCACCTGCTGTCCAGAATCTAAGGCCGTGCTCATTCTCGGGGCTGGCTCTCTACTTGTACAAACCTGAGAGTGGGCGCCTCCTTAAATTTTGGCCCTGGTGCCTCCGTTACAAAGAAGGAAACAAATGCACAGAGAGCTTAAAAGTGCGTCTGTGATCAGCAGACTGGATGTTTCAGAGCTGGGATGTGAACCGTGTGATTTTGTCTGACTCTGGAGTCCTCATTCTTAACACCTAAGGTATTTGGTTTCTTCCCTTGTCTCTAGGAATCCCTGGATCCCAAAGTGCTTATTTTTACTTTAGGCTCACTTGCCTTCCGCCCCCTCCCCCCCCCCCCAGCTGTTTCAGCTATGGGTAGATTTCCTGATTACAAAGCAGTGGAGGCAGGCGCTCAGGGGTCAGTCTGCATGGTACTTGCGGTGCCTCCGTCCATGGCCTGAGCTGTGTCTCTGCTCAGGAATGGTGGGTTGGGACTCGGGGGCCATGGTCTGAGCATCCCTCCTGAGAGGTTCAGGCTGCTCTAGCAGGTCAGGCCTCGCTTAAAACAGCACACCTGGGAGTGCCCACCAGGTCTGCAAGGGGGAAACTGGCTCACACCCTCTCTCAGCATCCCATGGAGGCTGCACTTGCCTCTTGGCGCTTACCAGAGTTCCAAGCTTTAATTCTCATCATTCACTGCTAACAATAGTGATGTCATAGCACTGCCCCCTACTGTCAGGACCTGTGCGCAATACTCTCTATGGTTTACGTTTCATCTCATTAACCTTCCCCCACAGTCTCCTGGGAGAAAGAGGTACCTGCCCCCATATTACTGATGGGAATTTGAGCCTCAGAGTGGGGAGTGGTTTGGTCCTGGTCACACTAGTTTGCATCAGAGCAGGGGACCTGCTGGCATGTCTGTGATTCTATTGCCTTGATACCTTCTCTGCAGGTACTCTGTATCTGAAAAGACCCCTGTCTGTTTCCAAGTGAGGAATGTTGCCACTCACTGCCTCCTTGGCTTCTGCTGGTTAGGATAATGCCCCCTAAGATTTCTTCGATGGTGTTGATGAAGTGGTTAGTGACGGCGTAGGAAGACATGAAATAAATGCTAGGAGGAGCGTGCTGTGGGCAGGTGAGTGTATGGCTGAGTGTAAATGCATCGGCAAAGCCACAGACAATGCAGTTGGCTAGGGTGGGGTTTTAAATGGCTATTTTTAATTACACACATTTTAGTGAGAAGAGAATATAATAAGCATGTTTTAGACACTCTTCAAGAGCTTTTAAAAAGGGGGCACTAGAGTCTCCAGCTGGAGAAGATTGCTGAGGTTGCTCACTGGGTGAGGTCCGTCTGCCTTGGAACAGACTGGGGCAAATGGCTGCAATGGGGAAGCCAGCTGTGTCCTTTATGTGTCATGGGCTTCAGAGCCCAGACAGCTTACTCGGTGTTTAAAATAACCTCATTATGAAAACTTTAAAAATATCATTTTTGAGGCATTTTTGTAATTTTATCTGGGAATAATGAACAAGTTATTCCATGTTCTAAATAGTCACACTTTTGATGGGACCTTTCAAAGGACTTGTTAATCATCAATAACTGCTGAACTGCTGTATAATTAGAAGTACAAAGAATCAGGTTTACTTCTAAGTTGTTACAAAGGCGATAAGCATTCTTATTTTTTCTTATTGCACATTAACATTCATAACGTCATCTTTGTGCCTAGAAATTCGTCTCCATGAATCAGCACTAGCTTTGAAGACTGAGCAGTTGGGCTTTGGAGAGACTTGGAACCAGGCTGGCGTGCTTTTTCCACCTCTTATCATGGTGGTGCCAATCTTCTCTGAGCTACTAAAGAGCACTACTGATAGGGATGTTGGGTGTTAACTTTGAGTATTACATGAGATAAAGTGACTTAAACAGGCTGAATTTTGTCCCCAGCCAGAATTCCTATGTTGAAGTCCTAATCCCCAGTACTTTGAATGTGACTGTACTGGGGACGGGTCTTTGCAGAGGTAATTAAGGTAAAATTTGAAGTCATTTGAGCAGGCACTAATCTAAGAAGAGATTAGGACACAGACAGATACAGAGGGAAGGCCCTGTGAAGACACAGGGAGAAACTGGCCGTGCACAAGCCCAGGCAAGAGGTCTCTGAAGAAACCTGCCCTGCTGACACCTTGATCTTGGACTTCCAGCCTCCAGAACTGTGAGGAAATAAATTTCTGTTCCTTATGTCACCCAGCCTGTGGTGTTTTGTTTTGCAGCCCCACCAAACTCATAGGATGGCCAGCTAAATACTAGTGCATATTGGACCCTCAGGAAGTGTTACTTAACTTTTTTTTCTCTTCTTGTCCTCTTTTAGGAGGTGCTATACTCTTATTATTGACAATTCATGACTTTCTTAAGGTCTGGGGTGGGTCACCCTGGTCCTGCTATCAGCTGTGTGATGTGCTCTCAAAGCTTGTGTTATGCATGAGTGCACATGCTGTGTCTCCAAGTGTGCTCCATGGTAGAGTCCCCAAAGATGCTTCACTCAGAAAGGGGCCCTGGGTCAGATGGCTTTGGGGAACCTGTGTGGCATATTCCCTGCCAGGAGATTTATCCCGCTCACTGACCACGAGCATGTGATTCACTCAGAAACGCTGCAGTAAAAAACCACGTTGTTGAACCTAATGTTTCCCAAGCTCAGTTGGCCAGGGGTGTGTTTTATAAAGCTCTTCCTGTATGTTAGAAATGATGTTTCAGATTAGTCAGGCCAAACTAACCCCCCAAACCAATTGTTCGTCACTCTCATCTGAGCAGAAATGCATCTGCAAAGCCACAGACAATGCAGTTGGCTAGGGTGGGGTTTTAAATGGCTATTTTTAATTACACACATTTTAGTGAGAAGAGAATATAATAAGCATGTTCTAGACACTCTTCAAGGGCTTTAAAAAAACTTTTTTAAAACTTTATCTCATTTAGTTCTCATGATGGGCCATAATTCCTTTTTCCTTCACACTCTGCATCTAAAGTTTGGTATTCAGATGTAGGCTAACTGAGACCTGCATGTACAATTAATTTTCTAGATGGCTGTTTTTATTTATTTTATCCTGCATGTACATTTAATTTTGTAGATGGCTGTTTTCATTCATTTTATCCATTACCTTTAAGATCCACTCTAGTCAATATTATTCACAAAAGACAAGTGAAAGTAGCATATTTGTAACAGCCAAGAAACTCTCCAAACATCTGTCAGTGGTATACAGTGGAGTGCCACACAGTGGTGGGAATGAGCAAACTGCGACTACGTTTGACAGACAGCCTGGGCAGGTCTGAGACCTGCTACAGAGAAGCAGCCAGACACAAAAGAACACACGCAGTGAGACTCCTGGTGTGTGTTTGCCTTGGGTGGAAGGTTTGCTGGGAAGGGCAAGGGGGGCTGGCAAAGTTCTGGTCTTGGTCTGGGGTCTTGGGGCCAGTTTGCAGAAATTCACTGAGCCAAGTTTTTGTGATCTGTGCATATTCCTATAAGTAAGTTATAGTCCAATAAAACATGGCAAATGGGAAAAGGAAACAGGCAAATGAAGAAGCTTAGCTCCAATTTTATTTCCTGGGAGGAAATAACGTTTTTTTGTTTGTTTGTTTGTTTGTTTTTAGGAAGAATTTTGATAATTATTTCAGATTCAGTAGTAACTTCTGAACTTCCAGAAAAAGACAAGTCCTTAACAGAAATTTCCAAGGACATTTTCCTACCCACTGCAGGAGAGAAGTGGGCTCACTCTCCTCCCTTCTCTTCTCAGGTGACTTGTCCTGCCTTGACCTTCCCACACTGTCTCCACATGCAAGGGGCCTCAGCCTGGGGGAAGCTTGGGGGTTGTTGCCTCTCCTGGAGGGGGTGGCCATGGAACCCTTGGCTATGCTTCAGGAGGAAGAAGGGGCTCTAGGCCAGGGGGATCGGGAGAGGTCCTCTCTGGGTCCTTGGCCCAGACAGTTAGCTGAAGTGCCTCTGCTCCGGGGGAATCCCTTAAGGCCCAAAGATGTTTCAACCAGAAAACTTCCTGGCCCACGGGAACTGAGCTTGGCCATTTTGTTAGTGAATCAGCTTTACTTTCTCTCAGTCTGAGGGATCCACACTCCTGTGAGCTCCCATCTCCCAGTGAAGCTCTGTCCAAGGAGGGACATAGCCTTGGGTGTTTGGGTGGAGATGGCCTTGGCTTGATGTAAGTGGGGGGCATGTGTGTGGGTCTGTATGTGCCCGATGCTCCTTCACACTTCTCCTCAAAGTCCCCATCCTCACCCCAGAGCCCACCTGAGCAGAGCAGAGTCCTCAGCCCTTGCTCCACCTGGAAGACATTTGGGAAAAAAAATAAAAGTGCATGACGTTTATTGAGTGCCAACCGTTATGTCAGAAATCTCTAAACTTCGTGGATTCTTCCATTTTAGCTCCTGGAAACTGTAGGGGAAGGTTGTTTTGTAGAAGATCACATTGATAATGATAACGATACTCCCCCACTCCGCCAAAATTCAATGGAGCAACAATTTGGCCTTTTTTCTTTCTAAAATGAAAGCTGTACATATGTCTGATTTAAAGAATAAAATAGACTTGTTTTTAAAGGTTTATTATAAAGTGCACACACGTCCAAGTCAGAGCCCTTCTCACCAGCCTCCACCCATTATTCCTTCCCCAGAGGTAACCACTTATGATTCTTTCAGCTAATGCCAGTGGACTGGTGACTTCTGTGCTGGGGCCTCTGCCTCTTCTGTCTCATGGTTGAGCCTCACCTTTCCTCTGGGAAGATGGTGGCTCAGCTGCCGTCTTCCCTGGAACTGCCTCCCTCCCAAAACACACCAGTGCCGGGGAGGGAGGAGCCAAGATGCCGATCTGTAGTCAGCTTTCCGCAGATGTTCCTGTCCAGAAGGAGAGTTAAAGGACAGAAACTCAGCAAGAAAGCCGATGGTTTGGATCTGAGCCAAAAGAAAAGGTCGAAGAGCGCACATCAACCCTGCTGGGGTGACCTGAGACCCCGAGGACACAAACAAAAAGG
>CAUYON010012263.1:0-20886 GCA_963573935.1 Arctocebus calabarensis | reverse complement strand
TTTGAGTTCTCTGTGTATTCTGGTTATTAAACCTTTGTCAGAGGAATTACCTGCAAATATTTTCTCCCAATCTGAGGACTGTCTGCCTGCTACAGTTACTGTGTTCTTAGCAGTGCAGAAGCTTTTTAGTTTGATCAGGTCCCAGGAGTGTATTTTTGATACTGCTTCAATTGCCTGGGGAGTCCTCATAAAAAATTCACCCAGGCCTATTCCTTCAAGAGTTTTCCCTGCACTTTCTTCTAGTATTTTTATAGTGACCAACTGGGTTTTATCCAAGGGTCTCAAGGCTGGTTCAATATACATAAATCTATAAATATAATTCAGCACATAAATAAATTAAAAAACAAAGACTATATGATTCTCCCAATTGATGCAGAAGAAGCTTTTGATAATATCCAGCATCCTTTCTTGATCAGAACACTTAAGAAAATGGGTATAGAAGGGATATTTCTTAAACTGATAGAGGTCATCTACAGTAAACCTATAGCCAATATCATATTGAATGGAGTTAAATTGAAATCCTTTCCACTCAGATCAGGAAGTAGGCAAGGTACCCATTGTCTTCACTGCTCTTTAACATTGTAATGGAAGTTTTGGCCATTGCAAGTAGGGAAGAAAAGGTGATCAAGGGTATCCATATAGGGTCACAAGACATCAAACTTTCACTCTTCACAGATGATATGATTGTATATCTAGAAAATACCAGGGATTCAACTACAAAACTCTTAGAAGTGATCAAGGAATACAGTAGTGTATCAGGTTACAAAATCAACACTCCTAAATCTGTAGCCTTCTTATATGCCAACAATAGCTAAGCTGAAAAAACAGTCCAGGACTCTATTCCATTTACAGCGGTGCCAAAGAAGATGAAATATTTGGGAGTTTACCTAACAAAGGATGTGAAAGATCTCTATAAAGAGAACTATGAAACTCTAAAGAAAGAAATAGCTAAAGAAGTTAACAAATGGAAAAACATACCATGCTCATGACTGGGAAGAATCAACATTGTCCAATCTCTATACTAACCAAAGAAATATACAATTTTAATGCAATCCCTATTAAAGTTCCATTGCCATATTTTAAAGATCTTGAAAAAATAATACATCAGAAAAAAATTTGAAGAGCCAAGACATTACTCAGAAAAAAAAAAAAAAGCAGGAGGAGTTACACTACCAGACCTCAGACTATACTATAAATCGATAGTGTTCAAAACAGCATGGTACTGCACAAAAACAGAGAGGTAGATGTATGGAACAGAATAGAGAACCAAGAGATGAACCCAGCTATGTACCATTATTTGATCTTTGACAAGCCAATTAAAAATATTCAATGGGAAAAAGATTCCCTGTTTAACAAATGGTGCTGGGGGAACTGGCTGGTGACCTGTAGAAGACTGAAAAGGGATCCACACCTTTCACCTTTAACTAAGATAGACTATCACTGTATTAAAGATTTAAACTTAAGACATGAAACTGTAAAAATACTAGAAGAAAAGTGCAGGAAAAATTCTTGAAGAAATGGCTCTGGGCGAATATTTCATGAGGAGGACTCCTTGGACAATTGAAGCAGCATCAAAAATACACTACTGAGATCTGTTCAAACTGAAAGGCTTCTGGACAGCCAAGAACACAGTTAGTAAAGCAAGCAGACAGGCCTCACAATGGTAGGAGATATTTGCGGGTTATGTCTCTGACAAAGGTTTAATATCCAGAATCCACAGAGAACTCAAACATATTAGCAAGAAAAGAACAAAAGATCCCCTCTCAGGGTGGGCAAGGAACCTAAAGAGAAACTTCTCTGAAGAAGACAGAGCATGGCCTACAGACACATGAAAAAATGCTCATCATTCGTAATCATCAGAGAAATGCAAATCAAAACTACTTTGAGATATTATCTAACTCCAATAAGATTAGCCCACATCACAAAATCCCCAAATCAGAGATGCAGGCGTGAATGTGGAGAAAGGGGAACACTAATAGATTGCTGGTGGAAATGCAAACTAATACGGTCCATTTGGAAAGATATCTGGAGAATACTTAGAAATATAAAAATAGACCTGCCATTTGATCCTATAATTCCTCTACTAGTTTGGTCCTCTACAGAAGATCAAAAATCACATTATAACAAAGATATTTGTATCAGAATGTTTATTGCAGCCCAATTCATAATTGCTAAGTCATGGAAGAAGCCCAAGTACCCATCGACCCACAAGTGGATTAATAAATTGTGGTATATGTACACCATGGAATATTATGCAGCCTTAAAGAAAGATGGAGACTTTACCTCTTTCATGCTTAAATGAATGGAGCTGGAAAATATTCTTTTTAGCAAAGTATCCCAAGAATGGAAGAAAAAGTATCCAATGTACTCAGCACTACTATAAAACTAATTTATAGCTTTAATATGAAAGATATAACCCAATTACAGCACAAGAAATGGGGAAAGGGCCAAGGAAGGGGAGGGAAGAGAAGGGGCGAGGATGGGCAGAGGGAGAGTAATCAGTAGGTCCACACTTATGGTGCATCTTAGAAGGGTACAGGTGAAAGTTACTAAATGTAGAATATAAATGTCTGCGCACAATAATGAAGAAAATGCCATGAAAGCTATGTCAACCAGTTCAATGAAAATATTTCAAGTTGTATATAAAACCAGCACATTGTAACCCATGATTGCATTTATGTATACAACCATGATTTGATAAAAAAGAAAAAGAAAATGAATAAATAAAGCATAAATATGATGTCCATACTGAAATAGTGGAGGGAGGGGTGGAAGTAAAAAATAATAAAGTGAAATAAAAAACATGAATAGAATTAAAAATAATTATAGTCAAAAACACAGGCTTGGGAAGCTAATGAAAAAATCCAGTACATATATAATTGGTGTCAGTAAGGAACTAAAAGTATTTAAAGAATTGATTCAAGGACTAGACATATGACTAGATCTAACTCTTAAAGTTTTTGCAAGGATTAGCTTACAGGAAAATGTATAGGTCTTCAAACAATGCCTAACACAAAAGAGCTCCAGTTTGTGAATAGCTTTATTATTTGGTAAGTACTATAATTACTACTAATATTACTATTATTATATCTGAAACTTAAAGTCACCCTAAATGGAAGCAGCAGGAGGATTATCAACATCATCACCATTATCATCATCATCCTTTTATAAATAAAGAAGCAAAGCTCAGAAGTATATGTAACTTGACATGAGAAAGATGGAAGATGGCAGACACAGTATTGAAAATCAGGTTTACTTAATTTTTGCTACATGTTCCTGGTGTTTCCAATATGCAGTCTTGCCTGCCACTTCAATTGTATTTTATGCACAATAAATTAGCAATAATATTTAATGTATGCTTCTATGTATCATTTATAACCCATTTAAAACTTATTACATCCCATACAAATGGTGTGCACATGCACATAATACCAATATAAACAATTTTGCTTATAGCTGCGATAGCTACAGACCAACTCCACATCAAGTGGCATTGATTTCCCTCTGGTGCAGCCTTGGTCTATCATTCCAAATACAGTCTTCCTCTCCCCCTATTCAAAGCATACATACACCAAATTCTTTAGTGACAGTGCTGCAGACATGGGGATGCACTGATTATTCTTATCTGTAAGGAAAGATTTGATGTGCAATAGGAAACTATGTGATTAGTTCACTGTTGTTAGTGCCATTAAGGTCAACATCAGCTTTTAAGCCAAGGTCTCTAAATTGCAGAGGACTCATTTAATAACTGAGAAAGAATCTGTCATTTCCCACCCATGCAGGGTACCTCTGATAGGCTATTCAGAGCTCCCTGCTGCTCTCCACAAGAGTGTGAAAGGCCTTCTTAGAAGTCAGAGCTGATTCTGCCAAGCCTCTTAAAGCCCCTTTTCTGTCCCAGGTGTCTGCACTGCTAACTCCATCTCAGCATCTGCATCCTAGAAACCATGACCAGTACACAGGGCACTTGTTGGTGAAAGTAAGCAGTTAAAAGTAGGATTTGGAGACTGGATCTATAGGACCTCCTAGCCATGAGAATTCCCATGGCAATTGGTATGTGGAGTGGAGACAACTCCTGGCACAATATGCCAATTCAGTGGTCAAGATCTCAAGAATGGTGACTTGGCATTATGTATCATGGAGGGAAATGCCCTGGCCAGTACCATATTCAGGCATTGAATTATACAAGGACTGTGAGGGGATGATAGTCATAACAAAATAAAATTATGTTTGTTACTGGCTGTAGTTTGGATATTTGATCCTCCAAACCTCATACTGAAATTTTTGCCCAATTGTTGGAAGTAGGGCCTTGATGGAAATCTGTGGATCATGGGGACAAATCCCTCCTGAATTAATTAAAACCTTGGGGTTGAGTGAATTGAGTGAGAGAGTTCTTACTCTGTTAGTTCCCTTGAGAGCTGGTTGCTAAAAAGAGCCTTGCCCCTCCCCCTCTCTTTCCTCTCTCACCATGTGGTTCTCCATCCTGGCTCCCCCCTCTCTCACCATGTAGTTCTCCACCCTGGCTCCCCACTCTTCTTCCAACATGAGCTAATTCAGAGGCCCTCACCAGATGCTGATGCCAGCACCATGCTTCTTATACAGGTAAAAGATCTGTGAGTCAAAGAGACTGCTTTCCTTTATAAATTCCCAGTCTCAGGTAATCCTTTATAACAATACACATGGACTAAGATATTGCTAAATTGCACTGATGTACAGATAGATAGCAAGAGATAAGTTTCACTGAAAAAACATTGAAAACAAAATGTGAGAGCAGAGAATCAGGAAAAAGTCTTCATCTCTCACAATGGGCAAGGAGAAACAGCTGAAGATCTAATTCAGGATTTATTAGTCATGGGGACAAACTTCAAAACTAGCTGCATGCTTAATAAAGGGTGATATATTAATACAAAGTTGGAGCCAGAGTTGGAAAAAATCTAAAGTCTTGCCATGTGAGATGGAATTTGTGGGTGGATGCCCCCAAAGATTTTTACTTTCAAGATACATATACCCTTTGATACAGGAGGAGTGGCACAACCCACCCAAACCCATGTAAGTACAGAAGATTATAAACTTATAAGAAGAGATACTACACTTGCTCTTACCCAAAAGACTAAGAGGCGCTGTGTAGAAGATTACAGAAGATTACAGAAGGAACTGCCTTCACCTCCTGTCCTTAACATCAGGTCTATAAATATGGACTGTCACAGCACAGCACAATGAGGGACACACTGTGCCACTCAAGGGATACAAGACACCATACCACAATGTCCCTACAAGAACTAGAATAGCTGCACACCTTCACCTTTAGGGGTCAGGGAAAAATTTGTGGTACTGAATTCTGAGTGTGCTGGTAAAGACTAGGTCAGTCAGAGTTCATTGACTTGAACAAAGGATGTTTGGCAACAAGGACATCTAGGGTAGAAGCAAATTGATGGTCACATAGTGTGAGCATGCAGGCCTTTCTAGACCACAAAAACACACAACCAATAGATAAAATGATGCAACCAGTTGAATTTAGCCTCCTTTCCTCAGAGGCTGTCCCGGTCCTTGTATGATGCCTACAAGAACAAAGAGGGCTAGCAGGAGAGGTAAAGGCTTTACTAGAGCCCAAACAATATGTAGTCCAATTGAGCAAAGCCAAAGAAATTTACTAGTGATATGTTTAGACCAGCTACCCCCAGCACATTGGAATTTAACTACATTTGGCTTTGAAGTCTGAGAAGAAGAAGTTAATGTTAAATGAGGTGGCCAGGACAGGGTCCTATTCCAATATGACTGGTGTTCCTAGAAGAACAAGAGATACCAGGGGGGATTTCACAATGCGGAAAAGCCATGGGAGTACACAGCAAAAAGGGGGCCATCTAAAAACCAAGCAGAGAGACCTAGAGGAATCCAGTCCCTCTGATACACTTGATTTACACTTCAAGCCTCCAGAGCTGTGAGAAAATAAATTTCCATTGTGTAAGCCACCCATTCTGAGGTATTTTATTATGGCAGCCATAGAAACTGATGCAGAACAGTTTCCGTCTTCTCAAAAAGAAAAAATCACAAACAAAAAATAGCCAAAATACAGGTATATTCATACACATTTAGAATTCATATAACCTGGTGTCTAATCATAATGCCTTAAACACAAACTCCATCAATTCTATATGAACTGAAATAATATCAAGGAACAATTGAGATGTTTAACCCAAGTTTAAAATGTAGTAAAGACTCAGTCAAAATTAAGCTAGTATTTATTAAACCATCACAAACTCAAAAAAGACCTATGTAGCACAAAATACCATGTGTACAGGGCCTATCCTTAAACAGTATAAGATGCCCCCAACATTAACCCGATATGTATACTATCTTAATTAATATCACTATTTCTTTACACAGACTATTATCTACTTTCCATGTAAATTTGAATTACTGCTCTATTCAATAATTATTACTTCAACCAATAATATAAAAACAATTAAAATTTATCTCAACCTTTTTACTTCACTAAACATGATTGTTGTCTGTAACTGTTAGTGATGGAGTCCAGAAATTGTTTAGTGATGTTTTCTTATCTAGCTAGATTGTGCAATAAATTATAACAAAAATTTAATGTTTTTTATTGTTTGGGATTCATTGAGGGCACAGAAAATTAGATTATACTGATTGCATTTGTTAGATAAAGTTCCTTTTATAATTGTGTCCTGGTCCCAAGAGGTGTGCCATACTCCATGGCCCCTATAACAAAAATTGTCAACAATAAAAAATACATAATACCAATTTTGCCAATAAACTTTTAATAAGCAAGGAAATTCCCCACTAGAATTCTCTTCCAGCTATAGAGGCACGCACCTGTGATTCCAGACACTCAAAGGCTGAAACAGGATAATTGTTTGAACCCAGGAACTTAACACTATTCACATGCTATGATCATGTCTATAATACCCATTGTACTCTTCCCTGAGCAATATGACAAGACTCTACCACTAAAAACAAAAATCAAAAAACAAACAAAAAAGTTATTATTAGTAAATCTGCCTGTCTGCATTCAAAAAAAAAGTAAAAAAAAAAAGTTCATAAACAGAAGCATCACCAAAAACCCAAACCACAATAACCCTACCACCATCATCAGTCAGGTATTAGATGCAATGTTACATCATAAACATATACTTGCTAAACTTAGAAATTTAACCAACAAAGATTTTTTATGTAATATTTCAATTTCATGAGATTTGATATCTATAAATAGACAGAAATAGATATGCGTACATGTTGCTATAGATATATGCATGTATCCAAAGGATACCAACTTTCTTTTACTAAACTCCTGTTCTCATATTTCCAGTTGGTGATCAGCCCAAAGACCATCCAATGACTATGAATCATTAGTCAGTTTCAAACTCAAAAAGAATGTGCATATTTGAAGGGTCAGGAGAAAACTTCTAAATACGGATCAAAAATGTTTTCATATAGTAAACGAGAAAATATCATGAACAGTATGTCAATCAAGTTGATAAAATATCTCAGATTGCATGTGAAACCCCCACACTGTACCCCATGGCTGAACTAATGTACACCGCTATGATTCAATAAAAAAAAAAAGAATGTGCATGACTTCACTGATCTCGACAAAGTATTTAGGACCTCCCACAAGGAGAGGAATTCAAGAAGATTTGAAACTACTGTTTATTGTGCACATTATACTGGGAATCAAGCACTAGTTACTACTAACTCTGAGATGTTAGAAATCCTTGACAAATACATCATATTTGGTATCACAAAAGAGAACATCACCTGTAAATGACTACACCAACATGTAAATAAATGCCTCAAATTTTGAAAATCCAAATGATAAAACCACTTTATTAAGACTGGCAATGGCTTCTGAGGGCTGAATACAAGAACACTAAGGTAACTTGCCCATATACACAAAAAGTAGTCAAGTAACAACCCTCTTCAACCACTACCCTTCAGATTTCCTAAGGCTTCCTCCTGAGCCCTGCTGTATGAGTAGTTCTCTTTCAGCCCTGTGCCTGTCCCATACCCTGAGTCTGCTCCAACTCTTGAGCAAGCTAACATCTTACCTCAGACCACTCTCCTTTTATTAAATGAAAAAATATTCATCAAGAACCTACTTTGTCCCAGGCACTCTGTTAAACAGGTGGCACACAGTGGTGAAAAAATTTAGAGTCACTGTCCTCATTGAACTTATTATCAAATGTGGCAATCAAACATTAAACACCTCAAACATTTCAATATATGAAGACAGCTCAAGCTGATAAGCCCCTTAGAATGGAAAAGACAGAGATGGGATCTACAAGGTATACTTAACATCAACCATAAAATGATTGATGAAGAGTCACAAAGAATGTCCAAGCAGTCTTTTATTTCAGGTTAACTTACACATTTCAGACTGATATAAAGTTCTCAGTCAGGAAAGATTCTGCAGTAGCTTCTTTCCTGTCTCCAAGTCATGCATACAGTCTCTGGAGCTTAGAATTAGGAAACACCTTGTGATCAGCTTGATTGGCAGAAGGACCCTCCATACTTTACTACACAAATCTGGTCTTTGTGCCCATCTTCATTCTCCTATCTTTCTGTTCTGTAAGCATGAATTAATTGCTGCAACAGGTAAAATTATTCATTTTGGAAAAGGCTACTGAGTTAGTGACCTGGCTCAAGTATCATAAAAAATAGGCACAAGTAACTAATGACATTTATTCCCCACAACAGAGAAAAAAAATTGCATCAGTCATACTTTATTAAAAGAGGGTCTGGGCTCGGCGCCTGTAGCTCAACAGGCTAAGGCACCAGCCACGTACGTATACATGAGCTGGCGGGTTCAAATCCAGCCCCTGGGCCCACCAAACAACAATGACGGCTGCAACTAAAAAATGGCCAGGCATTGTGCTGGGCGCCTATAGTCCCAGCTACTTGGGAGGCGGAGGCAAGAGACTCACTTGAGCCCAGGAATTGGAGAGTGCTGTGAGCTGTGATGCCACAGCACTCTATCCAGGTGACAGCTTGAGGCTCTGTCTCAAAATAAATAAAAAATAAAAGAGGATCTGGGGCACATTGACCTACAAATGGAAATTTAACAAGTCCCTACTACAATGAGCTGTAAATGAAAAAATACTATTAAGTGAAATTTCAGGAAAACTTCCATGTATTTCTCTGGTCACCAACATTAGATGAATATTTGGGAAAATACCCAGAAAAGACCACTTTTGGATTATAATCTATGTGAATCCATGAAGTAGAACCAGCGTGGGCGTCCAAAATATATGCACATATTTTATTTATGGAACAGATTTTCACTCCAGAAATAAAAATGTCATCACTCTATTTGTTGGTATCTTGAAGACTTAACTTGTTACTAGAGCATAGTAGACTTCAAGTCAGGATGAAGCAGCTACAATTATTTTGAAAAGTAATTCTGCAATAGATACTAAAATGTATAAGCACACATACTCTTCATCTCATTGGTCCCATGTCAACAAATTTATCATGTGTACAGACATCATGACACATTAACATATAACACAAAGTGTCTATTCAAGCATTACCTTAAGGACAATAATCCAGTAATGATGTGGAAGTTCTTAATGGAGAAGTGGATTAATAGACTGTAGCATATGTTATGAAAATATATGTGTCTATTGAAAACAAGTGACAGCATGAAAAGGAAGGATCCCCTGATGCACTTTCAAACATGGAAAACTCAAAATAACAAACACATTCACATCAACAATGAACTATGTTTTCAACATTCCTTAATTTTAATTAAAGGACAACAGGTTAGTGGCTTCCCAAACATAGTCAGACCATATGTAACAACACTTTTCTTTGCCATATTTTTATCAAAGCCCTTTTCATCTCACTATTGTGCAAACTGTAGATAAGTGGATTCAGCAGAGGTGTAAGCAGTGAGTAGGCCAATGATATCAGATTCTTTGTTTCTGGTTGAGTAGCCAGATTGGGGTTGCAAATAAGTCAGATTGATCTGACATAGAAGAGGGTAACAGATGTGAGATGAGAGGCACATGAGGAAAAGGCCTTTTGCCTCCCAGTGGTTGATGGCATCTTCAAGATGGCATAAAGAATTTGAATGTAAGACAAAAGTATCAACAAGAAAGGACCATAACAATTAAAATAGTAGCTATAAAGGCATATATTTCAAACACGAATGTGTCTGCACATGCAACGTCTAGCACTGCTGAAGCTTCACAAGATATATGATTAATTTCATTGGAGCCACAAAAGGGAAAACTTAAATACCCATATGGTCTGCACAATAGACCCCATGATCTCTAAACCCCATGAGAATATTACTAATTTTATTTTAAAAAAACCTCTTTTTTCATAATCACTGGATAGTTCAGAGGTTGGCAAATTGCAGCAAATCAGTCATAAGCTATCGCTCACAGGAGAAAACATTCCATCTCACCAAAAACAAGAATGAAATACACCTGTGCAAAACAGCCCACAAATGACATCACAGTTTTTTCAGTGGGGAGGACCACCAGCATTTCGGGCAGGAGGACTGCACTGAAACTCACTTCTACTACAGATAATTTCAGGAGAAATAGGTACATAGGAATGTGGAGGCTCTTGTCCAGGGAGATGATGTCTATAATTATGGTATTTCCCATCAGGGACACCAAGTGAATAACCAAGAAAACCCCAAAGAGCTGCTCTTGAAGTTCAGGAAAAGTATAAAAGCCCAGGTTAGTGAATTCAACCACAGAGCTTTGATTTTGCTTTTTCATTTTTAGTTAGGGGAGCCCTACATTCATTTTATAAACATAGTATGCAAAGTCTACAACAAAGTCACAGTCCAGTCTCCAGAAATTCATGGCAGAGAAGAGAAGCAGAGTTCATCCTGTCAGAAATTGACTTTGGGAATTTTGGAGAATGGCAAATTTCTCAGAATAATGAATTTTTTAAATATAAAAGGAAAAGTAAGGAATTCTGGCTCAGAAATATTATTGAATGACTACTAAATAATATCAAAAATCTACTTCTACTTATCCACTCTGCAGTTTGAAAACTGAACACAGCCTTAAAGCAAATAAAATATGTTATGACTTAGTTTCCATTTCTGTGAATAGTTATACACAATATATTTCTTTCTCAATTTTAAATAAATACAAAACTTAAGACCACAAAACAGTGTTAAAAAGCGCATGGATTGAAATAAAAGACTTCAATCATTTTGATGATAACTGGGGGAAAAATTGAAAGCTACAGCAAGCATTTATTAGGTTTAGTGCTTGTGACTTCATTAAATGTGATGACACTGTAGAAACACATAACAGGTTTGTAATGAACCTATCCTTCCTAATCTGTGGCTTATGTGCTGATTTCTGCCCACTTTGCAGATAGCAAATCATATTATGATTGACCTAAATGAAGAGGGTCAGTTATTCATGTCGCAATTTAGTGACCTTGATGACCTTGAAAAAAGACTATTTTTTGGTCACTGTGAACCTGAAATTTGAAAGATTCCACTCTCCCTCAGTTTCTCTCTTGTATTTGACCTTACTTTCCACCTCATAAAGTTCATTTAATAATTATTTACTCAACAAGCACTAATTGACCACCTACCATGTTCTGAGCTTCATATGCTCAGGGGAACATTTCACCCAGACATCAGCAAAGGGCTTACCTCATTACAGAAAATACTTCTCACTCTATAACCAGGACTCTATATGTTCCACTTCTTGTATCATGCTACACTTTCTTTTTATTACCACCAATTGAACTTAAGCATATATCTTTTCTAAAATGTATATACATATTCACATATATAGGAAATTCTATTAAATTACTTACCTCAGGTGGGGAAAGATTTAGCTTCCTTCTTTGTTATATCCTAGTGTCTACAACTGTTCCTGACAATTCAGAGATGCTGAGTCAATGTTGGTTAAATAAATGAATAAAACTATTAGAAAAATCAGGATCCTACCTGTTCAAGAGTGTCTTGGGGGAGGGGCAAGATGGCTGACTGGAAGCAGCTTCTGACAGAGGCTCCTCCCTCTTATCTGTCCAAAAGGAAAGATAACCTCCAGAAACTGCCCAATTGAACTGAAGACTGGAGCCCAGCTGAGAGAGAGAAGTGATAACTGCAGGTCACCTCTGCTGATGCAAGCTGCGACTTCAAAAAACCAAGCTTCAGGCAGAAAAACTGAACTACAGTTTTCCACCATTCTGAACTTCCAGGGCACCCTTCTGCCCTTACCTGACACATCAGAAGCCTGACCTCTGCTGCAACTGAGGAAGGAGGACTTGAGCAGCAACCAACCTCCCTGTCTGCTGGACCAGGCAGCCTGTCATATAAGAGACTCCAGGGCCCCATCGAGCTCTCACCAGCCCCCAGGCCAGGAACTCCGCAGGGAACCATGGGGCTCCACTCTGCCCCTGCAAAGCCCACCACCTGCTAGCTAGGAACTCCACAGGGATCCCTGCAAGGCTGGATTGGCACCCCACAGGCCTTGGCCGGCCACCAGCAGTGGCCAGGAACTCCATGGGGACTACTGCGCAGCCCCGATTGCCCCCCCCCAGGCCTTGGCCTGCAGCCAGCAGCAGCCAGGAACTCTGCCAGGACACAGGCGCAGCCCTGATTATCTGCCAGCCACAGCCAGGAACTCTGCTGGGACCCCTGCCAGGCCTCCACCTGATGCCCACACCAACTGGGGACCTCCCTGAGAACCTACCAGGTCTCTGCCTGCCTGCCTGGGCCATAAACTTCAGAACTCAAACAACCCACGTCCTCCCCTACCCTCTCTGCCTCCACACCACCCTGCTCATCTGGCCAGGAGGGGTGTGACCTGTGCCCTCCCTCTGGAGTCCTCCACCCAACCAGAGATTGCTGAAGGCATTGGCTCCCTTTGCAAAGGCCACCATGTGCCAGGCACTCCCAGAACTATGTGCACCATCCCATGCCCTGCTGCTTGATCCAGGCCTGCCACACTCCAGAGTAGCTCCCACAATCAGAACTCCCTGGTTGGGACAGTCCCAGAGTAGCTATACAGGGTCACTCTGTACAAAGATCCAGCAGCTACAGAGTGATCCTGCCATGGTCTGATCTGGGAGAGACACCTCTCCAACTCTGAGGATGGTCATAGGCAACAGTGTAAAATAATCATGAGGTGGAATCAACAGAAAAACTCTGACAATATGAATAATCAGAGTAGATCAACTCCCCCAAGGAATGACAAGTAGATACACCACAAGATCCCTTGCATAAGCAAATGGCTGAGATGTCAGAGATCGAATTCAGAGTCTGGAGAGCAAATAAGATCAGCAGAATGGAGGAAAAGATGGAACTAGAATTTCAAGCAGTAATCCAAAAGATGACCCAAAAGATGTCTTAAGAGTTCAACGAATTCAAAGACAAAATGACCAAAGATTTTAACACATTGAGACAAGAATTTGCAGCCCTCAAAGGTCTCAGAAGTACAGTAGAATCCCTCAGTAACAGAATGGAGCAAGCATAAGAAAGGATTTCTGGCATGGAAGACAAAGCTTTGGAACACTCTCAAACTTCCAAAGAGGAAGAGAAATGGAAGGCAAAAATGGATCATTCTCTCAGACAGCTCTGGGATAACTCAAAGAAAACCAATATTCGCCTTGTAGGGATACCTGAAAATGATGAAGTGGCGTCACAAGGCACAGAGTCTCTTCTCTATGAGATTATGAGAAAGAACTTTCCAGACAAGACAAGAGATTCTGAAATTCAGATAGCAGATAGTTTCAGAACCCCAGCATGACTTAACCCAAATAAGACATCCCCCAGGCATATCATAATTAACTTTACTAAAGTTAATATAAAGAAGAAAATTCTGAAGGCAGGCAGACATAAGAAATCCATGACCTACAAAGGAAAAAATATTAGAATAACTGAAGATCTCTCTGATCAAACCTTTCAAGCTAGAAGAGAATGGTCATCTACTTTTAATCTCCTAAAACAAAATAACTTTCAACACAGAATCCTGTATCCAGCTAAACTGAGTTTCATTTATGATGGAGAAATTAAATACTTTAATGACATCCAGATGTTGAAGAAATGTGCTATAACCAAACCAGCTCTCCAGGATATTCTCAGACCTATCCTACATAATCACCAGTGTAATCCTCCACTGCAAAAGTAAACTGACCCAGAAACTTTTTATCAAATTTTAACTTCCACAGTGATGAAAGGATTAAAAATGTCCACTGGACTTTCTAAAGATTTATCAATATTTTAAATCAATGTGAATGGTTTAAATTGTCCTCTAAAGAAACATAGGTTGGATGACTGGATACAAAAACTCAGGCTAGATATCTGCTGAATACAAGAATCTCATCTTACCTAAAAAGATAAATTTAGACTCCAGGTGAAGGGATGGTCATCTATATTCCAGGCAAATGGAAAACAGAAAAAAGCAGGCATTGTAATCTTATTCACAGATACATTAGGCTTTAAACCAACCAAATTAAGGAAGGATAAAATGGACATTTCATATTTGTTAAAGGTATTACTCAATATGATGAGATTTTAATTGTTAATATTTAAGTACCCAATCAGAATTCACCTCAATTTATAAGAAAAACTCTAATACACATGATTAGAGACTTGATTTCCTTCAGCTCCATAGTAGTTGGAGATTTTAATACTCCTTTAGCAGTGTTGGATAGATCCTCCAAAATGAAGCAAAGTAAATAAATTTTAGATTTAAACTTAACCATTCAAAAACTGGACTTAACAGAAATCTACAGACACTTCATCCTAATAAAATTGAATACATGTTCTTCTCATCAGCCCATGGAACATACACCAAAATTGACCACATCTTAGGTCACAAGTCTAACCTCAACAAATTTAAAAGAATAGAAATTATTCCTTCCATTTTCTCGGACCATCATGGAATAAAAGTTGAATTTAATAACAACAGGAATCTGCAAACTCATACAAAAACATGGAATCTAAATAACCTTATGCTGAAAGATAGATGGGTCATAGACGAGATTAAGAAGGAAATTACCAAATTTTTGGAACAAAATGAAAATGAAGACATGAAGTATCAGAAGCTCTGGGATACTGCAAAGGCAGTCCTAAGAGGGAAATTTATAGCACTGCAAGCCTTCCTCAAGAAAATGGAAAGAGGGGAAGTTAACAACTTAATGGGACATCTTAAACAACTGAAGAAGGAAGAACATTCCAACTCCGATCCCAGGAGAAGAAAAGAAATAACCAAAATTAGAGCAGAATTAAATGAAAATGAAAACAAAACAATGATACAACAGATCAATAAATCAAAAAGTTGGTTTTTTGAAAAGGTCAATAAATTAGATAAACCTTTGGCAAACCTAATCAGGAAAAAAAAAGAATAAAATCCTTAATTTCATCAATCAGAAATGGTAAAGATAAAATAACTGCAGACCCCTCACACATTCAAAAAATCCTTAATGGATATTACAAGAAACTTTACTCTCAGAAATATGAAAATCTGAAGGAAATTGACCAATACTTGGAAGCAGGCCACTTAGCAAGACTTAGCCAGAACATAGTAGAAAAGTTAAACAGGCCTATATCAAGTTCTGAAATAGGATCAACTATACAAAATCTCCCTAAAAAGAAAAGCCCGGGACCAGATGGTTTCATGTCAGAATTCTACCAAACCTTTAAAGAAGAATTAGTACCTATATTACTAAACCTCTTCCAAAATACAGAAAAAGATGGAATATTACCCAATGCATTCTATGAAGCAAACATCACCTTGATCCCTAAACCAGGGAGAGACCCAACCAAAAAAGAAAACTATAGACCAATATCACTAATGAATATTGATGCAAAAATATTTAATGAGATACTAACAAACAACAAACACATCAAACAAATTATACACCATGACCAAGTGGGCTTTATCCCAAGGTCTAAAGGCTGGTTCGATATATGTAAATCTATAAATGTAATCCAGCACATAAACAAATTAAAAAATAAAAACCATCTGATTCTCTCAATTGAGGCAGAAAAATCTTTTGACAATATCCCTCATCCCTTCATGATAAGAACACTTAAAAAAATTGGCATAGAAGGGACATTTCTCAAACTGATAGAGGCCATCTACAGTAAACCCACAACCAACATCATAGTGAATGGAGTTAAATTGAAACCATTTCCACTTAGATCAGGAACAAGGCAAGGTTGCCCATTGTCTCCTCTGCTCTTCAACATCGTAATGGAAGTTTTAGCCATTGCAATCAGGGAAGAAAAGGCAATCAAGGGTGTCCACAGAGGGTCAGAAGAGATTAAACTTTCACTCTTTGCAGATGATATGATTGTATATCTGGAAAATACCAGGGATTCTACTACAAAAATTTTGGAAGTGATCAAGGAATACAGCAATGTCTCAGGCTACAAAATCAACACTCCTAAATCTGTAGCCTTCTTATATACCAACCATAGCCAAGCTGAAAAACAGTCAAGGACTCTATTCCTTTCACAGCAGTGCCACAGAAGATGAAATATTTGGGAGTTTACCCAAGAAAGGATGTGAAAGATCTCTATAAAGAGAACTATGGAACTTTAAGAAAAGAAATAGCCAAAAATGTTAACAAATGGAAAAACATGATGCTCGTGGCTGGGAAGAATCAATATTGTTAAAATGTCTATACTACCCAAAGCAATATAGAATTTTAATGCAATTCCTATCAAAGCTTCATTGTCATATTTTAAAGATCTCAAAAAATAATACTCCGTTTTATATGGAATCATAAAAAAACTCAAATAGCCAAGACATTACTCACAAAAAAAAACAAAGCCAGAGGAATCACGCTACCAGAGACCTCAGACTCAACTATAAATTGATAGTGATCAAACAGCATGGTACTAGCACAAAAACAGAGAGGTAGATGTTTGGAACAGGATAGAGAACCAAGAGATGAAGCCAGCTACGTACTGTTACTTAATCTTCGACAAGCCAATTAAAAACATTCAGTGGGAAAAAGACTCCCTATTTAACAAATGGTGCTGGGTGAACTGGCTGGCAACCTGTAGAAGACTGAAACTAGATGCAAACCTCTCACCATTAACTAAGGTAGACTCTCATTGGATTAAAGATTTAAACTTAAGACATGAAACTAATAAAATATTAGAAGAAAGTGCAGGGAAAGCTCTTAAAGGAATTGGCTTGGGTGAATATTTTATGAGGAGGACTCCCCAGGCAATTGAAGCAGTATCAAAGATACACTACTGGGACCATATCAAACTAAAAAGCTTCTGTACAGCCAAAAACATAGTAAGTATAGCAAGCAGACAGCCCTCAGAATGGAGGAGAAAATATTTGCAGGTTATGCCTCCAACAAAGGTTTAATAACCAGAATACACAGAGAACTTAAACATATTAGCAAGAAAAGAATAAGTGATCCCATCTCAGGTTGGGCAAAGGACTTGAAGAAAAACTTTTCTGAAGAAGATAAGCACACGGCCTACAGACACATGAAAAAATGCTCATCATCTTTAATCATCAGAGAAATGAAAATCAAAACTACTTTGAGATACCACCTAACTCCAGTAAGATTAACCCACATGACAAAATCCCCAAACCAGAGATGTTGGCGTGGATGTGGAGAAAAGGGAACACTTCTATACTGCTGGTGGGAATGCACACTGAAACATTCCTTTTGGAAGGATGTTTGGAGAGTAATTAGAGATCTCAAAATAGACCTGCCATTCAATCCTATAATTCCTTTACTAGATATATACCCTGAAGACCAAAAATCACATTATATCAAAGACATCTGTACCAGAATGTTCAGTTGCAACCCAATTCATAATTGCTAAGTCATGGAAGAAGCCCAAGTGCCCATAAAACCACAAATGGGTTAATAAATTGTGGTACTTTTATACCATGGAATACTATGCAGCCTTAAGGAAAGATGGAGACTTTACCTCTTTTGTGTTTACATGAATGAAGCTGGAACATATTCTTCTTAGCAAAGTATCTCAAGAATGGAAGAAAAAGTATCCAATGTACTCAACCCTGCTATGAAACTAATTTATAGCTTTCATATGAAGGCTATAATCCAACTATAGCACAAGAATATGGGGAAATGGGCAAGGGGGAATGTTGGGGTAAAGAAGTGGTAATTGGTGGAGCCACACCTATGGTGAATCTTAGAAGGGTACAGGCAAAACTTACTAAATGCGAATACAAATGTCTTCATACAATTACTAAGAAAATGCCTTGAAGGCTCTGTTAAACAATTTGATGAAAACATTTCAAATTGTATATGAAACCAGCACAATGTACCCCTTGACTGCACTAATGTATGCAGTTGTGATTTAATTTAAAAGTATATAAATAAAATTTACAAAAAGAGTACCTAAAAGAAAAGTAAACCAAGTACACAACATTTTGGGAAGGAAAAGCAATAAGATGTGCTTTAGAATTTATATAAGAGAAGGATATATTCTGAAAGAGAAGGGAGAGGAAAACCCAAATCAGTGGATTCCTTGGGTGGGTTGAAAAAGGCATAAGGATGATGGCCCAGTTGTCTAACTCAAAGGTACTTGATGACAACATAGAACTGGAATGAAGGCCTACTGACCTTTGTGAGATGATTTGAAAACCAGAGGAAATTCACTGTGGGTGATGAGGAAGACAGGAATACAGACAAACATAGCAAGCTAAACTCATATGATGTTCTCTTAGTGCAGTTCTGTAGGAATTTGGCAGACAGTGAAAGACAAATTAATTTATTCCTGAGTTTGAACATAGCCATATACTAAACACAGATGCTCATATTCACCACAATAATCATGTTCTCAATGTCAAAAATTGTCCCATAACTTCTAAAATAGGTTCTAGAGCAGGTTCTCAACCTGTATGTCATGACGCACAAAACTTTATTAAAGGTTCATGGCCTTAGGAAGGTTGAGAACCACTGCTCTAGAGTATCAAATATTTCACATTGCATATAAAACCAGTACATTGTACCCCATAATTGCATTAATGTACACAGCTATGATTTAATAAAAAAGAAAAAGAAAGGAAGTGCAGGGGAGGAGCCAAGATGACAATCTGCTTTCCGCAGAGGTTCCCATCCAGAAGGAGAGTTAAAGGACAGAAACTCAGCAAAAAAGCTGATGGTTTGGATCTGAGCCAAAAGAAAAGATCAAAGAATGCACATCAACCCTGCTGGGGCGACCTGAGACCCCAAGGACACAAACAAAAAGGTGCAGAGCACATCACCAAGCGGACGGGAGTCCCCTCCACCATGAGAGAGGCTCGCAGTATACTCGTATTACTCCATACCTCCATACAAACAAGCGAGCAGAGTTCAGATGTCCTCCCACTCTACCCCACATGACAGACCCTCTAAAAACCAGATCTCCTTCCCCACTAGGGTGCCACAGCACTCTCCTGCCAGGCATAAAACTGTATATACTCTCTACCTGCAAGTGGGAGATCCTGATATTCCCCTCCACTCTCACCCTGAGGTCTGGAGGCCTGTCCCCCACAGAGTCCAGATTCTTGGAGATTTTCTTGAGGGGTGTGGACAGGGCATGGACAGTTACTGATCTGTGCTGATTTTCTGGCTTGGGAGTGGTGAGAGGGGCGTGAGCCGAGAGGAGGCCCAGCTGGAAAGAAGGTTTCCTGAAGCATGAAACAGCAACCAGTGGTGGGAAAAATAGCAGGAGAGCTTGCACCCCTGGGGATGTTTTGAGGAGACACTCCCAGTCTTCTGGGCAGCCAGGGGAGGCAGGTGGCTTCTCTGGTGGTAGCCACCAGCAGAGTGGACCGGCAACCAAGGCATGTGAAGGATATGCCTGAGGCAGTATCAGCCGGGACAGAGTGCAGGGATTAGAATACTCACAGAGAGGCTGCTTTGCTTACCTTCAGACTAACCTTGCCCTCAGGGCATGAAAGCTGAGACAAAGGGCTAGAACTCACAGACTGAGTCAGACCTATTTGCAGCCCCAGTCTGATCAGGGGAAATAGCCTTGACAGAAATAAATTCTGTGAACTTGTTCTGTTCTATCAGCAACATCAATCAGGGACAGGGCTGGAACTGAGTGAATCGCCCCAGCCCATATCAAGTACCCAGGTTGTCAGGCCCCACTTCCCACTGTCAAACAGTGACAGGGATAAGCGGACTGGTTGAGGAGCCACAGACCTCACTGTGACCCAGGCAGGTGCAAACCTCTGGAGCATCTGCTCATTGGAGGAAACTGGATCACAACTGTTACCACTGACTGGGTGTGACAGAGGGGCAAGGTAGGGAAGGAGGCATCAACCTTCCCTGACTAATCTACTTGCTGGGGGGGGGGTCACCCTCCTGAGCACACAGAGCACCGGAGTGAATTATACTAGAGCTTCCAGCAGATCCCTGCTATCTATTTGCCAGAGACTTTTTAACTCTTTCATTTGAGAATGGTGCTGGCTAGGACAATTGATTGGGACCTCTTCAACTGGGCCAATCACCCGAGGACTTTCCAAAGTGGTACCCTGGGTGTGTGGTAGTGGGAAGGTTTGATTTTGCTTTTCCAATTATTGCCTGTGAGGGGTGAAGTGACTTAACTGCTGGTATTTCTTCACTGCTTAGATTTCAATTCAGAGTAACAGATTCTCTAGGGTAAGAAAAAGACCAGCTGAAAATAAGACAGAGCCACTTAACCCCACCACACCAAGAAGGTCCCCAGTTTTGCAAGCAGTGGCTCTTGACGAGTCCTTGGCAAAACTCTAGGGGGAAAGGTACAGACACCAGTCCAAGATTTCAAGCAAAGGACTGGTCAATCACTACTCCTAGAACTCCCACCACAAATTGTCCTTATCTACTCATCCAGCCAAATTGTGTAAAATTAATCATGGGGTGGAATCAATGGAAAAGCTCTGGAAACATGAACAACCAGACTAG